>JAATLQ010031198.1:0-32442 GCA_013421005.1 Heliconius erato x Heliconius himera | reverse complement strand
GAACAATGTTGCGCCATCCCACATCTGATGACACTTTTATGATAATTTGATTTTTTTATAACGTAGACGAGCGGTTTTAGAGCGTTTTAAAAACGGGATTTTTTTTTGGTCAATTTGTAGTGAAGTGTCAGGAGTCACGAGGCCTCACTTAATATAACAGAATATAGTATCTATGACAGTGGAGGAAGGTCACGCAATAAATATAAGGCGTAAGATATCCAGAGACTGTAGAGTTTGGCGTTTCCTTATCTCCGTTTGTAAGATCTATCTAAGTAGAGGCAGATAAATTATAAATAGTTTTTGAAACGGTGAAAAAAAAAAACTTAGGCACTGTGGTATTAATAGGACGAGGTCTTTCTTAAAAAAAAATTAAAATATTATTCCACACTTAAGAAAGAAAAATACTTATTTAGATACGTAAAAAAAATTGAATGTAGCGGGACTCGAACCCGCGCCTCCTGGAAAACAACCGAACCTGGTAGGTTTCCAGGAGACGTGGATTCGAGTTCTGCTACGTTCAAGTTTTTAATACGTTTTCTAAACAATGGAACGAGGTCTAATTAATAAATAATTTTATTTATTAAGTCTTTCGAGAGGTATTCGAACCCACAGTCACAATTGTACAAAATTCTCGCATAAGATTTTTTTTATTACTTACAACAATTTAACATACAAGAAACGTCGGTCTATTCGTTCATATTACTAATAGCTATAGTGTTGGCGCCGGCGCTCTTTAACAATCGATAAGGTATAGATATTTTAAAAATCTAATGAAATCGTCATATTGCTATGAAAAATTCTTTTTATTCTTCTATTTATTATTATCTACGATGCATTCGTTTAACGCAACGGGACAGCTACTAACTGTAACCGTCTAAACCTGTAAAGGTTGTGGGTTCGATTTCTACTCGGAGGAAGTAATTTATACATAGTCGATGTTTAAATTATTTTCATTTTCCTTATTTACAAAGCGTATAAAAATTTGAACGATTTGAACCTGCGACTCTTGGAAACCGTCTAAGCACTGTGACCTAAAATATTTTTTTATAAGTTTTCTAGATTTTGATTTTCGCCACTCAAAATGCAGTGTCTAGAAAATTGGACGGAAAATGGAGGACGCAGGGTCTCGAAATTTGATTTTCTGTGCATCTTCTACAGTTGTGCTAGAAAAAGTGTGAGAACGCTTTTTCTATATTATTTTCTATATAAGCTTTGGTAATAAGTTATGGTAATGGGATGACTAGTTTCGAATACTACAAGTTCAATAATCGCTCATGTATTAATTACTTCATAATAAAATTAGCAAGTAAATATTTCATCTCCTCGAGTGGGGATCGAAACCACAACCAGTCGGTTTTACAGTCACACTTTGTGTGTTATATTTATTAATTCATAATCTTACTCAAAATATAATCTTTTATATTTTTTTTAAATATAAATACACCTTAATATAACCTTTATGATAATTTTTACTAAAAGTGAATAATATATATCTATATATGGCGCCAACAATTCTCGAGTTTGCATCAGCAGAACGTAACGACGTAAAAGCTCGTCGGCGCTAAGCTTTAGTGCATTCCAGTACAAAGTGGACGGAAAGGGTATTGGAGCATTAGGATGTCTTTTAATTTTTTTTATTTACAAAGTATATAGTGACCATTTTCTATTTTCTACTTACACTTGATGATAATTTATCCCGTTTTTTATATTGAATGGAAGTCAACTCAATTTTTTTATCTACTACAGCGGGATTACTATGAAAATAATTAATACACTTGAATGGGGATCGAACTCATAACCGTCAAGTTTGCTCTGAGATGATGTCTCGATTGTCACCATATCTTTTCATTTAACGTAGCATATTTTAATTAAAGCGTTCAATATATTCAACCTATTATTTAATATTGATTGTGCCATATAAATAATTCTATATCATTTTTGTTGATTCCAATACTTCCGAAAGTTCTTAAAGAAATTATTAATAGTTCTAAGATGTATTTATTACACAATTACATTCAACCTACATGTAACTAAATCTATACATACTATTTAGTTTAACTGTACATCTGATATATATATTAAAACAGTTCATATTAAATGCTCGTTCGTGTCCGTGCGTTTGAGTTTATGACCGAAACAATATTACAGCTATGTTAAACAATGTTTTACTGCGACAGTGGTATGCGTGTGCGCATCTCAAAGATCAATAGATTAGAACTTCTTATAGATTAAAAAGTTAGTTTTTTACTTTTTCCTTTAAATACGTGCATTTATTTCCTTTTTTTATGAGGCCGTTGTGGCGCATAGCTTCTGACTGTGAACACGATGGTTGTCGGTTCGATTTCTAATTGGGGGAGTGATTGTGTTGAGATTATTATCATTTAATTTTACAAGCAATATATTAAAAGTCAGGCGAAAATTGGGGAATAGAGTGTCTTAACACTAAGTTCATTCTGCCTACTCAGCTATAAGGGAAAAGGATGCTGTTTTAATTTTTACTCTGCGCTCCCATATTAAGGTTTGATTTAATGATTTAATAAATTAAAAATGTTACGGAGTCTCTTGACACTAGAGGCCCTCTGTGTGTCTCTGTGCCTGTTTTCCCATTTTTTTAGAAGCGTGAATCTTTTATACTTTTGTATAAAAGATTCACGCTTCTTCGCAGTGATCTTTTGCATAGAACCAGACCTAGCATACGATATTTCAAAGTATGCAGTACAAAGTCGCAAAAACCCGGTATTGTCAAGAAAGGGGCCATTGTGAGATTTACGTTTGAAGGGCGACGGCCGCTCGGGTACCTCGCACACGTCGCGTCGTATCATATTCGAAGTGAAGCGTCTTTGTGTAGAAGGTGTCTTTTTATTTTACTTAGTTATGCACTCACTCAAACCCTCCGTATTAGCCTAAGATAGAATGTTTCCCAGCCTCGCCGAAACACTCCAATTATTGTAAATTTTTTATTGAATCAATATTTTTAACTTCACGCTGTATCCTGCCAATAGCAGAGATGGCAGAAGGAATCTGGGAACCTAGTATTAAGACACTTCGTTGCCTTTAAGAAAGTTCCATTCCCCACCCCCCACCGCCGCAATCAAAGCCGCGCCTTGTCTCGTTATTAGAACGAATGAAAATAAATATTTCGAATTTGCTTTGCCTCAAGTGTAAATCAAACCCCCAACAAGTCGCGTATTCAGTCTCATACATGTTTCGCAGCGCGACGACTGGCGTCACGTTTAGTGCGCAATTCTTAATTATCTCATCTCATTTGATTACAGATACAAAGTCGCATACAGTAAAAGCTAGTGACACATATATAAAATGAACTTGGTAATGCACACAAACGTTTTGACCGGTTAAGATTCATTTTAATCGATTTTTTTACACTCAATGGTGATACCGCGTTACGGCTTTTACCAGCGTCAAACATAAAGCATTTGTAAATATTTAATTTGACAGTGTCGGCTCTCTCTTACGGTGTTTTAGACGTGTGGGAACATGTTTATAGAAGCGTGGCGATTTGGTATATTTTTTGGTGTAAATTTTTAAAATATTTCAATATTATATACATAAGACTCAACGAGCTCATTGCCGCGCAGCGCCATAACGATAGGTGTGAGTTCGATTACTACTCAAGAAAATGAATTATTATTTTAATTTAAATTTTATTTTCAAATTTTAAGTTTCTGCGGCCAGTACTTTCTAATAGTATTTTGCATTGTCTCTCAGTCACTTAGAAACAGAAGAGTTTTACTTTTTTATCTTCAGGGTGTATGCTATATTTAAAAGTGTAGGCTAAAAGTGTAAAGACACTCCGTGCCACATTTTCCGCTCTATTTTTATTAAGACATTATGTGTTGAGTGGCGAAATTAAACGCCAAATGTTTTGCTTGAGCATGAAAATCCAAATGACTCATTCTCCCTTGTGTAATTACTTCCGTACACTCCCTAGATCTAAGTGAGTTTATTTCTCTACGTCCGACTATTTATTAGTGGAAATACAAGTAGACAGTTTAATCTTACGAGTTCAGCGGAGTCCTTAATGGGTCCGCTCCGCTCCTTATGGAAACCGGGCTTAAGACCAGTATAAGACATTGTCAGTAGCCAGCTAATTGTGGCAAGCAAATATATAGTCTTTGAACTACAGTAGCTCATAGCTTGTAAACGTTATATAGCAAGTTTTTATTTACATGCAATTTGTTCATCATTGATGCTATCGTAAACTAACCTAGCTGTTAGTAAGTGTGTGCTTGAATTATTGTAATAGTTGTGGATTATGTTTTTAGTAGAATGTAGGTCGAGGCCGTCGTGGTTTAGGGGTATAATCGAGGCGCGACTGTAAAGGCAACGGTTGTGAGTTTGATGCCCGCTTGCGGCAATGAAAGATTTAATATTTTCATATCCTTGCTCTGTTAAATAGATCGCCATTCCACAAGAGATGCCTTAAGAATTAATAAATAAATAATATTGTGTGGTGGTGGCTAAGCGAATATCTGTACCTCGACGGCTGTGTGTTCTATTCCAACCCGGGGGTTACTAATTTTTTAATTATTCAATTACCCAACACGTGACGTCTCAAATTCGTACAAAATATGGCAAGTGGAGTGTCTTAACACCAGGTATCCCTGTATACTCTGCTCTGTTCAGCTCACAGTGTAGAAATGTAAATCTATACTTAATTGTTTTAACCTTAGTAATACTTCTTTAATAATGAAACTATATTTTTAGCTAAATTCACGAATATTTTTGTAGGCATTGAATCTTGCATCCTAATATTACAATTCATTGCACAATATATTACAGTAACATACTTTGATTTATTATAAAAGCGAAATTAAACTGCGATGCTAATATTAATGTATGAGGGCGTTATCTATTAAGAAGAAGGCTATCACCCACAACTCCATTCTAATGTATTGGTCATGAAATGAGTCATGTTTGTAATTATTTAAGAGAAGTCTATTTAAAATTTTATTAAGAAAGCTAGAGTTTATCTGTAACTTTACCTGTTAAAATGTAAATAATTATAAGTTGTATACGCGTACTGTATTGTACGTACTGTAATCGCGACCAATTGTAGTTTTTATCCCCACTCGAGGAAATTAAATATTTATTTAATTGTATAATTTCATTTCTTCGCTCTGGCAAAGCGCGGCGTTGAATTCCGCCACGAAACATGCAATACTTCCAGAATTTGATGGAAAATGATCAACAGAGTGTTTTAACATTAGAATCCTTTTGCTTACCCTGCATTGTTCAGGATACAGCGTGAAGCTAAAATAAAGGATTATCTTAATACAAAAAGATATAATTTCGAACTAGTACCTAGTTCCTGAGATTAGCGCCTTCAACTAAGCAAACTATCAGCTTTATATTATTTGTATAGATGTAAAAGCTTTAAGCTCAAGTTAATTGCATACATTTCAGAATATAATTTTTAGGATAACTTTAAACTTTATAAATATAATGAAATAATAAAATACCATCTTAACTTTTTAAAATTTCATTTTTTTACATAGTTTAACTACAAAAATAAAAGGGACATAAACAATAATTTAAAATTTAAATAATGGCTGTAATATAGGAGCCACAAATTAATGTATCTCTTATTTGATCCAATAAACCATGCGGTCATAAGAAAACTGGATAAGGCGAGTGGGACTCGCCCACCGAGGGTTCTGTACAAAAAGTGGAGATCTCGGGTTTTTTTGAAATTCAAGCTTAGCTTAGCCAGAGTCCTATCATGTGATACCTCACTTGAACTAGCGACTTTAATACCAAATTTTGCTTCTCTTCTAAGACTATTATTTTTAGGATGTAGCCACAAATGTTTTTGTGGTTGTTGAATATTTGTTTAATTTTTTGAACCTGAACTAATACTACCTGTATCTACAGATTAGTTAGATTAGCAACTGGAAGTACCCTTTTAATTTTGATTCCCTTTATAGTGTCGAAATAAGCGTTTTTTGCCATAAATATCGTGTATCGCAAAAAACGCTTATTTCCGTTCGCGTATTCTCTTTCTTTTTGAGCAAATGTAGAAATACGATTTTTCTAGGAAATCAAGGGACTATAGATATGAGTACATATATGGTTTGAATTTCAATTCGATATCTCTAGGAGTATCTAAGATAAAGGCTCTTGACAGAGCCTACAGACAGAGACAAACAGACAGGCAGACGGCCAATAAAGTGATTTTATAAGGGTTCTTTTTTCCTTAAAAAGTACGTAACCCTAAAAAATATTTTTTTGATAATCGGAGCAAGGGAAATATAATATATATATCATTATCATGATGAATATCTTGAAACTACGTATTCTCTGTTTTCTTCGCAAGTGGGGAAATAGCGAAAAACCGAAATAAGATTAAACTTCAAGTTTTGCGACTATAAACACAAATTTAGTGGATTTGATTTTCACTTAAGGGAACGAAATATTTAACATTTTCATTTCTTCGGTCTGGTACCGAGGCAAATCGCGGCGTTGAGTTTCAATTTTCCAAGAACGGAAACATTTTGAAAGAAATGTAGTATCGTAGTATAGTATAGGTTTTCTTACTACTTTACTATGTGCGAGAAACAACGTGAAGCAAAGAGAAAAACAAAAAAACCTTTCAAACATCATTACAAAAAAAATCATATCTATTTCTTACTAAATAATATATTAAACTCATACAACACAATATTGTATCCGTTCCAACAACTTGTTCCACCAAATTAAAATCCAAACCGTTCCCATTGCTTTGGGGCGGGGCCCGTTTTGATAGGGTAAACAAATATAGTCGGCCGAATATAATGTAATAAATATAATTCACAATGTTTATACGTATCTCATGTTACGATCTCGGGCCGCGGTTTTGTAGAGTAGTTTTGTAGAGAGCTTACTTTTCATTTATTTACCTTTTCATTTACTTAGATTAAATTAGGCTGTGCTTGAGACCACATGAGTGTAAACGTGATGGTTGTGAGTTCCATTCCTACACGAGGAAATAAATTATTATTTATATATAGTAACAAGACGTCTAAAATCTACATAGTCATTGTTATATGTTTATATTTTTAGTATGTGTGGAATAACACTTTAAAATAATTATAAAAAATGGTAACTGATTATCAACGTACGGCTTAGTTAAACTTAAGCCAGGAAAAGTTTAATTTTTTTTAATATCTATTGGAATTATATTTTAAAAATGTTAAGTTCAATTCTGCGATGTATCTATCTAACCAGATCTGGGAAAGGAAAAATCATAATTATAATATTTTTTTTATTTATCAATTTTGGTTTACAGCCAACCACATTCTTACTGGACCACGACGCGCAACAATCTAACAATATCATAAATACATACAAAAATTATTACAAAATGCCTCTTACCTAAAATCACCTGTACAAATTATAAAAGAAATAAAATCGTTAGCGTTACATATGACCGGGGCAGTTCCAGTCAGGTTGTTCAAATATATCTTATCTGTGTTTAAGAAATTAATAATTAAATGTGCTAATTTATAGCTGGGCTTTGTCGAGCAGTGCCTCCATCGATGATTGTTATAAAGCTTTTGAGCTTTCAGTTCAAATTAAATTTGATTTTGTGGGAAGGAGAAATTGGAAGTATGGCTTACAAGTGAAACTTACATAAATATTATTTAAAATCTTTATTTAAAAAGTACTTTTACTTCAATATTTCCATTTCCAGATTCACTGCTGTCTAGCTGTCTTGGACGCTCTGTCATGATATTATTCTCTAATCGATGGATCTTGAAGTTTCTTTTACGATAATTCGACTCCAAGTTTGGACGCCTCGTATAACTGCGCCAATCTGTGAACAGATCCCTTATTCTATCAACGGCTAGATAGTGGTCTGTTCCCAGCTCAGAACCCTTAAACACTCGCCTGTCCATAACTTGGCTTCGAATACACTGATTCACTAAATCACTTTGACCGTAGTGTTCCGTCCGTCCGTTCCGTTCGTCCGTTCCGTCCGTCTTTACATCCGTTACTTCTGACTACTTCGCTAGGGATAAAGCGTGAAGCTAAGTAAGTAAGTAATAACGACTTGCAAGAGTGCAAATATTTTTGAATCACGGAAATAACGGCACTGTATTCTGAGTGTCCGAGTGTATGAAGTAACTCTGATCTTAGGTACAGTGGGCTATTTCACAGCAATTGATGTGGTGTAATAGCTTATAGCCTTTCTCGATTTCCAATATCGAGATATTTTTAAATCAATCAGCCTCACGCTGTATCCCGCTCACAACAGGGTAGGCAAAGAGAACTTAGTGGTAAGACACTCCGTTCCCCACTTTCCGCTGAGTTCTGGAGGTGTTGCGTGTTGAGTGGCGGAACTCAGCGCCGCGCTTTGTCTCGACACGAGAGCGAAGAAATGAAAATATACATGTAAATAAATATTTCACTTTCTCGAGTGGCGATTGAACCCACAACCAGTCGATTTTACAGTCACACTTTGTGCCTTTGCGCCACGACTGGGCTCAATATTTTTAAATGATAATGAAAAACCGTCCAATCAGTCAAAAAAATCATCTCTCTTTTATCATTTATTAATATCTGCTTCATTCTGGAGGTCATTCCTCGAATGACCTGCAGATAAGGCAGAAGCGCAGCGTTGAGTTCCGCCAATCAACACATAATTCACATTCGGAAAATGAGGAACGGACGTGTCTTAATGGGAACGGAGTGTCTTAACACTAGATTCCCAGGCTTTCTCTGTCTACCCTGCTATGAGTAATTAAGGGATACAGCAGATGCTATTTCTATACTAAACTTTGCTAGCAATAACAAATTAGAATGTATTATGGAGATTAGATTTTAATATATGTCACAGGTAAATACAAAATTATAACTACATCGGATAGGTTGCGAACACCTGCGTGAAAACGACGCGTGCGGTCACTTTGGATGGTGTAAAGTAGAAGAAATATGAAAAAAAAAACTATTTTTTGCAGAAATGGCTGTTTGTACTGGGAAAAGGAGTGTTTTAACACTAGGTTTCGTTTGCCTATTCGATTCAATTTTTATTCGGGGGAATGTAATATTTAATATGTTTATTTCTTCGCTCTGATAACGTAGAAAGCGTGGCGTTAAGTTCCGCCACACATTATGCAATGTCTCTAGAAACGTAAGTATCTTATGTTTAATTAAATACAAATGTTTTTTTATTCAATAGATATTTTTAAGCTTCATTTCTTGTATAAGACTATCCCAACGTAAAGGTGATACGCGTTCGTGAACAAATGCACTCGTTTTCAAAACAAATATACCTGAGAGTATGCATCCATATATTAAAGATTTATTAGCAATTTTAACCGACTTCTTTAAAGGAGGTGCTCAAATCCACTGTATTCTTTTTTATGTTTGTTCAGAATTTTCGACTGGGTGGACCAATTTTGGTAGTTTTTTTTTATTTAAAAGCTGGTTCTGGCGTGTGTGGTTCTATTTTAAGTTGGTCCAGTTCTAACTATGGCATCTTGATGTAATTAATTATTATATTTCCTATGGGGAATGAAACGTTTAATATTTACATTTTCTTGCTTTGATAACGAGGCAAAATTAGTTGAGTTCCACTACTTAACACGCCATGCGTTTTATGGGGTTTAATTCGGAAAGTGGGGAACATAGTGTCTTAACAAGAGGTTTTCATGTTCCCGCTGCCTACTCTACTGCAAACGGCATACAGCATGAAATTAAAAACAAATATTCACTTAAATCACGCAAAATGAAGAAAATGAGGCATAAGAAAAGACCTTTATATTTTTTAAATATTTATTTGAACTTTACAATAACTTTTATATTTTAATCCAAACCAAGTTCTAAAAGCCTAAGCACTAGCACGTTATAAAGAGTAGGAAATACGAAACTCGACAACGGACCTGCGGTATCGCTCATCTCTGTTTGATATCATTTATCTTAGCAACTCGCTAATAAGTCACTGGGCAGGACCGGGCAAATTGAATAAATAAAATTATTTTAAGCTGATTTTATAATGCAAAATATAGTGTGAGGCCAGCTCTGGAAAAGTTCAAGCGTAGGACTATATTTGCGACAGGTTGTGGGTTCGATTCCCACTCGGGGAAATGAAATAGCTATAGTAGTTACCGTTATAGATAGTAGTTGCCGTTCTACGTTTTTTCTACTACATCATGAGTCCATGCTGTAATTTTTTTAAATATAAATAAAAAAAGCTTATAGAAAAAAAATACAATGCCGTTACATACAACAATATATGTATAAACGCCCTTCACCCAAATATGCAAATGTATTACTCATACGTTTTAAATCGATTTATGGCGCACCATACGTAGGTTAAAGTTGAATTATTGATTTAACTCGAGTCACTCATTATATTTCGTGTAGGTAACGGTTTAGATGTTACTTGTATTGCTAATATTTATTAATAATAACATAAAAGGCCATCTATGCGTAACGGCATTGTGTACTGTAAACGCGGCGGTCGTAGGTTCTACTCCCATTAATATTGCCAGGTGCTAGAGAGAAGAAAAGCCTTAGCAAAAGCTTGGTATTGAGTTCCGCTACTCACATACACGCAATGCGTCGAAAAATTTGTGGAATGTGGGAAATAGTACGTCTTAACACTAGGTCCCCTCTGCCTACAATGCTTTATCAGGATAAAGCGTGAAGCTGATTTATTTTCATATGGTCACACTGGTAACACAACAATGCGCGGTGTTGAGTTACGTAACTTAAAACGCGTCACGCATTGTTTTGAAAACTGGGAGCTAGATGAACTGAACACTATAAAGCTAGGTTCCCTTTTCCTTTCCTTTTATATGCGGGTTGCAGTTTGATGCTAGTAAAAAATCTATCAAAACCTATTAAATCTATAGAAAAATGTGCATTATACCTTTATTTATTTGTAGAATCTATAGTTGAATAAAGAAACTATTGTTGATTATTAATATGTTTTATATCGATTTTAATCGATGTAAAGATATTATATGTTCAATTCCATTAACTTTTCGTATTTTAGCAAGATATGTGGAGACATCAAATTCCCTCTGCCTACACTTCACTTCAAAGGCATTTCCATTTATATCCCCCTAACTAACTTCAAGTTTTGTCGATTTGAGTCTAGCGAGTGGCGGAATTCAATGTTCACGTTAAAAAAAATCTAAATATCTTCTCATATTAGGCACGTCCCTTGAAATCGTCGAGTAGTCTCAGTAGTACGTGCTATCTCACGTCTAGGTTCATGCCCTATATTACTTAATCAGACGCGCTCTAAAATTTCAGATGTTAATTTTTTTTACTAATCTTATCCTTTATCCTAAACGAGTGGCCATATATGTGGGGCTCTTATTTGGTGAAAGTAGGAATTACAGGTCCCTACTGAAAAAATCTTTTTTTTTCGAAAGTCCATTTACCGAGGAAAGCCATAAGGGCAATCTAATAACGAATAATTGAATTAAGGATATACCGACCCACTACATTCATAGTCAAAACAGATTTTCAAAAGCAATCAAACGTAACTCATTTTACTCATCATTCTGAACCGAGGCGTAGCTTATTGCGAAATTGAGTAGATCTCTAACTATGAAAATGTGAATGTGTAATGGAATATTACGATCTATTCGGTCAATCAAAGATCATTGGTCAAAAGTGATTTACTTTGATAGATAAATTCTGAAATTTATATATAATATATTTATTTATTCAAATTTAAGGCTGTTGTGGCGCAGTTGGTGTCTAACTGTATATTCGATTGATGTGGGTTCGATTCTAACTCTGTAGAATGAGTTGATTGGTGCGTGAGGAACGGAGTATTTTCATACTTGGTTCTCTTTGTCTAATCAACTACATGTGGGATTCAGCGTGAATCCAGGCAATTAAAGCATTCCAAGACCGTAGCATTTGGCACCTCTTTTTCCTTCAACTAAATTGCAGGGAATAAAGCGTTTAACTAAATGATAATACACACATAGGTAGCTTACCAAATTGAACATTTATCTAAAATTGTTCAAATAATTTATATTCTATCAATAAACATATTTCCTTCTTACTAACAATGAAAAATAAAAAAAAACAAGATAAATAATTACTGTCATTGAACCTGAGATATTTGCGGGATATTCAATGTATTTCATGCGGCAGAACTCAACACCACGCCTTGCCTTGCTACCAGAGCAAGAAAATGAAAATATTAAATAATTCATTCCCCTGAGTGGAAATCAAACCCACAACCATAGTGTTTACAGCTATACGCGTATGCCCCTGCGCCACGATGGCCATTGTTAAGTTAATTCACGAATGTCAATATCACCTGGCAGATGTACCAGAATTCCTGGATAGGCCGCTATGTGACTCGACTCTGTATAGGCGCCTCGTTTAAATACTTTATGATTCTATTTCAAACGGATGTTATACTGAGTTGTTATATTGTTTGTGTGTACAAATACATTCATATATATGTATATGTATGTATTTCCATATTTTTGTTGTTAGGAGTGACTTAACATTAGGCCAAAACGAAAAAAAAATGTATAAGTTTCATTTAAAACAGTGAAATCGTTGAGTCACGAAACACTTTTTGCTCACTTCGATACAAATTCGCCAATACAATCTATACATATTTGCATAATAAAAAAGGTTAGTAACGTCTAAATGACGTATAGGACAGGACCTTTAAAACTACTCAAGGGTAAAATATACCCATATGTCCTTACATTTGCATTTCTAACATTGTGTTGTCAATCATGCGCACGCGCTTATCACATAATCTGAATATATATATATGAATATATGCAGATATATATATAAGTTGAGGCCAGTAGTGGCACAGGGGCACAAGTGTGCGACTTCAAATGCTGCAGCTGCGGCTGCAAATATAGGTTGTGGGTTCGATTCCCACTCGAGGAAATGAAATATTATATATTTCATTTTTTTTGGTCTGGTGTCAAGGCAAAATGCGGCGATGAATTCCACCATTTGACACACAATGACTTCAGAATTCAGCGAAAAGTGGTGAACTAAGGTGTCCTAATGGGAACGGATTGTCGTATCAATAGGTTCCAAGGTATCATCTGCCTAGCCATATGTGCAGGATATAGCGACAAGCTAAAAAAATAACGTATAGTTAAAACTAGAGAGCTTCGACCTTTTTTACCAAAGTATAAACAAGACAAATAGAACAAAACACCAGGTAACATAATATTCACTCCCATTGCACATGTATGTGTGTATGTATGACCAATTAATTTCAAACACACTCGAAAATAATTATGAAAACGTAATTTAATATGACCATATTCATATTTACTTGAAAAGTGGAACTTATGTATATTTATTCTGTAAGTTGAGAAACTTTATGAGTTAAAGAGGTGGATAAACATACTACTGTTTGGTACTAATACCCGTGTAAATAGCTTGGTCTAAATTTAGATGAGGGAGACCTGGGTGTCGTTAACACTAAAGAAATTGAGATCGCAGTTTTTAATTTTATAATTAATTATTTTCTTTTCAGATTATTCATATTAGTTAAATCAAATGAGATTAGTTAATTAATTAATTAATTAAATCAAATTAGCTTCACGCTATATCCCGTACACAGCAGGGTAGGCATAGGAACCCTAGTGTTAGGATACTCCGTTCCCCACTTTCCACCGACTTCTGGAGGCATTGCGTGTTAAGTGGTGCAACTCAACGCCGCGCTTCAAATCCAGAGCGGAGTAATGAAGATATAAATTAAAATACATATTTCATTTTCTCGAGCAGGGATCGAACCCACAACCAGTTAATTTTACAGTCACTCCTGGAGCCCTTGTGCCATGACCGTCCTCATACATATTCGTATACATATTAATTAATATTTTCATTTCCTCGCTCTGGTAACTAGGCAAAGAGCAGCGTTACATTTCGCAATGCCTCGAAAATTCAACAGAATATAGGTCAATAGAAGTGTCTTAATACGGTTACTAGGTTCCCTTTGTTTAGCCTGCTATGTGAGTTGTACCGAGTTAATCTATAAAAAAAAACTTAAAGGCCGTCCGTACCACAGTTGTACGGCATCATAGTGTAAAAATGATGGTTGTGGGCTCACTATGTCAAGTGACAGATCTTAACGCCGTGCTCTATCTACCAAAGCAACAAAATGAATATGATTAAATCACAGTAATTTCGTCGAGTGGGAAACGAACCCAAAATATTCACAGTGGTGCAGTGGGACTTTACAGTCAAACGTTCCACTGCACCACGACAACCTCCCAATCTTAAAACAAAATCAAAGCAAACCTTATATAAAAAAAGAAAAACAAAAACCGAAAGCACCAAAAAAAGCTTTATGTATTTTGTTACTTTAAGCGATCCATTTATAATTCACGAATGTTTAGACAAACGCTTATAGATATCGCACTTGTTAATATTGTATGGGCGTTAAAAAATCATCATATTCAGTTCTCATACTGAGTCATCCGTTTCGTAAGACGCCTACGCACGAATGAGGTTAGAAACAGAACTTAATTAATCAAATGAGTAATCCAGAAAGGATTTTGATAGGTCAAATTAAAATTTTATATGGTTATGCAAATAAATAGGTGTAGTTTGAATTTGCCAAGTTTTAAGCTGAATAGATAAAGGTTGGGAAATTATGAACTGTGGCATTATTTTTGTTTAGCGTCAAGCAAGCTTTAAAACGTGCACTGTCGGATCTATTTTTGAAAACTTTCAGTTCGTACGATTGAGGTCTTTTCGGCCTCGCATTTCATTTATAGATAACGAGGACCCGGCGTGAAGTCTACATGAGGCTGATTTCGTCCTCAAGGCGCAGTGAACGTGTTAATTTTGCAGGGTAAATACAGGAGAACCTAGTGTTGGTTGCATATTGATGGGCAAGAGTCAACCTCGCGCTTTGTCTACCAGAGCAACGAAATAAAAGAAATTTCATGATAATTATTACCGCGAGTTATTACTCGGAAAAAAAAAGTGCTAAGTGCAATATCTCAAAAATTGAAGATGTTACAATTTGCTGTACCAGATAGTAAGAGAAAAAATAATTAAGCCTTCCGCGACGATATTCAACTCTGATGGGAGTGTTTTTTTATGTTTAGCTTCACGTTGTATCCCGGATATAGCATGATAGGCAGAGGGAACTAGGGAACCTAATGTTAAGACATTTCTTTAGCCATTAAAAGTTCCGTATCCCACTTTCCTCGAATTCTTGAGTCTACGCGTGCTAAATGGCGGAACTTTTTTTGCCTCTGTAACAGGACGACAATTGCCTCTTTAGGAAATTAAATATATTTGATATTTTTATATCTTCCCTCTGATAACGAGGCAACGGCGTTGAGTTTCACCACTCAACAAGCAATGCTTCCAGATTTAGTTGGAAAGTGGGAAACAGGAGTATCTTAACATTAAGTTTTTAGGTTCCCTCTGCATACTATATGCGGGATACAGCGTGAGCTCAAAAATATATACATACATATACCAAGATAGCCTGAAAGTTTAACATAACTTGAAATTGAACTAAACACCCAACCGAGCGCATGTGAACTTAACCTTTGAATGAATGAATGCTGATTAACGTTTACCAATTGAATGGTCGGCCTTGAATTAGTGATAATGCATAGAGCCTCCCCCGATATCCGTAGAAAGAACTACTTACTATACATTAGAAGCTAAAGTAGTTTTTGAATATTTTTTTCTTTTTTAACTTTGGTATATATCTGATTGATCTAATCCTTGTTTCAAGGAAAGGGAATATAACAAAAGCAAAAATGCTATGGTTATGTTATAACTCTTTTGTTTTACTTCTGCTCTCTTTACAAATCCATATGCATTGACATTCCTTTTCTTTTCTGAATATGCAATAACGCTTTAAAACGTTTGTGGGAATGTTTTTATATAACAGTGTCAAAAGTTCTGTAATATAAAAAATGGGGAGACAGCTTCTAGTATCATTTATTTTCAATTTTTTTATTTTACATTATTTTTAATTCTCTATATTTAGTAATATTTAGTATTATATATTATACATTGTTATATGAAGTTAATATCTTCTAAATAATTTTAATATCAACATTTAATATAAATAAAAATAAAAAAACCTGTGTCTTAACACTAGGTTTCCTCTGTCTACTCTGCTGTGTGCGGGATACCGCGTGAAGCTGATTTATCATTTAATATCATTTTTATAATTTTAATGAAAATAGCTAGGCCAGTCGTGGCGCAGCGGCACGAGGTGTGGCTGTAAAACCGGATGGTTGTGGGTTCGATCCCCACTCGAGGAGACGAAATATGTACTTAAATTTATATTTTCATTTCTTCGCTCTGGTATCGAGGCAAAGCGCGGCGTTGAGTTCTGCTACTCAACACGCATGCCTCCAGAATTCGGCAGAAAGGGGGGAACGGAGTGTCTTAACACTAGGTTCCTTCTGCCTACTCTTCTATGTGCGAGATACAGCGTGAAGCTGAAGAAAAAAATAGAAGAAACGCGAAGATCTTATATGTACTCCCTGTTTTACTCATTTACACTCACACTTTACTACAAAAATTCAATATGTTCCTAGTTTTAGTGGTCTACGACCAAAATCGTAGCCCACACAAAAACTACGCACTCTCACGTCGATTTATAAAAAGGTAAGTATCATAGAAAACAAGTAACAATAGATTTGTTTCAACCTCTTTATAATTATAAGGTCAGACAGACAATTGTTTATATTTATGTATACATAATTAATAAGATGAAGAGGCCATAGTGGCGCCGTGGGATAGTCTGAGTTGTTTCTTCATTTTCTAAAATAACTTAACTTAGCTTCACGCTTTATCCCTAGCGGGGTAGTCAGAGAGAACGGAGCGCCAAACGCTACGGTCTCTTCACACCTCTTTCGCCTCGTCTACTGTCATCAACCTCTTCATACATGCCCGGGGGCACGTGACTTTTCTCCAGTATCTTTGATACTGTGTTTTCGAAGGTCAACTAAGGTTTCCCCCTATCTCTCTATCTCTCTTACCAAATTCTTTATTACTAAAATATGTAGAAAAAAATATATATTCAATATATTTTTAAGGAATAAATAAAGGAAAAATGCCTTAAAAGCACTTTCACATTATCCTGAAAATGGTGGCAAGGATATCAGGTGGGGTTAGACCACAAGTGGGGATGCAAAGCGTCTTAATGACAACGGAGTGTCTTAACATTAGGTTCCCTCTGTCTAGTCTGTTTTATGTGAGGCGTGAAGCTAAACAAATATGTATCGCATTTTATCGATAAGGAATAAACGTGAAAAGAGGCAGATATGAGTACTTTCACTTAATTTTACACACTATACCATAATTTTGCAGAATATAAAACTATTGAAAAGTATATAAGATAAATTGAAAATAGTGTCGAATTCGGGTAGAAAGCGGAGAAAAGACCGTTTCGCTTGTAATTTCACACTGCCTACCCTGCAATGTGGTAAAAAAAATTTGAAAAATCAAACTTTTAAGAATGGATTGGTCCACCTCTGTCTCGTTCTCATACTTTTTTAAATTTATTTTCATTTAGAAAAAGATACATAATATCTTACTAATACATAATATTACAGATTTAAACACTGTGTCGAGCTATACCAGCAAAACGAAAATTATAAATGTAACATTTCCTTATTTGGATTTGAACCCGCTTGCTTTCAACCGCTCTCGTTCTTATTGCGCTACAAAGGTGAACATACAATAATATTTGTTCATCCATTATCGTACGATCGGTAAAGTGATATATGCGATATGGTCTTCGAGTGAAATTTGGGTTAATCGATTTCGTCTTCGATAATTATAATGTAGGTTTAAAACCTGAACGAATCCTACGACGTTATGTCCATATTAGAAAATAGTTAATCTTTAGTGCAAATTATCGTCCGATTTCACAGTGAGAATGTTTGGAGCTTTACGTTTTTAGTAAAACTATTTGAAATTTAAAAGAAAGTAGAGTTAAAAATATCTAATATATTATTTTATGATGTCGGATATTATCTATCTATTGATGAGTCTTATAGAAACAAAAAAAGTCATTCGAATTGAAAATAAAGATAAGGTTTTGTAAAACAAAAATATATTATTTTCCACCGAAAATGTTGAAACACGAAACTTAACGCTGCGGTTTGCTTCGTTACCGTTGCCTCTGCACCACGACAGTCTCAATCTCATTATGCATTATATATTTACACGTATACCATAAAGGTATTTGCCATGAACTCGTGATTTTTATCATACAAAGTGCTGGTTTATGTTGACTCAATTTACACTTGTTGATTATATTATATGTATTATAATATAAATGGATAATTTTATTTCAATGTATGAATGCATGTATTTATTATTAAAAAAAATTAACCTAGTTAAGTACCCACTTTCTGCCAAATTTTTTGACGCATTGCTTTTGTAGGTAGGCAAAATGAATTGTAAGGTATGGATATTTTTTCTTTTACCTTCACCCTTTATTTATATAGGTTTAGGATCAGAGTTAAGAGATTTAGTTTCTTACGTCATTTTTCGAGACATTGAACGGCGGAATATAACTCCGTGATTTGTGTTGCTGAATAGAAATAATTCATTCTGCATCGTAAGAATTGAACTTACGTTACATTACTTAAATAATAAATAATGAGTTTATGACTTTCAAAATGCTCTTTGTTGGAAAGCTAAGGCCTTCAGAACGTAAAATAAATGTTACTCTGTTTAGTGGCTGAAACTTTATCTGGCTAGGGAAACCAAAAAAAATATTATCATTTCCCCGAGCAAGGGTTGAACCTAAAACCCAGAACCCGTCGCATTTTCAGATCTATATCATTCAACATAAAAATAAAACAACAAAAAAATATATTCTCGATAAACATATTTACCTAAAAGTCCATTAACCTGTAGTGGAAAAACACAAATCGCCGGGTCGCTGTACTAGTGTAGGTACATATTTACTACCAAGTCACGTCTCGCGAAACCAAAAGATGCGTTCAAAAGTGTGAGCACACGCTGCCTATTAAACTTTTGATTTTTTTTCGATTTGATATAGAAATGGTATAAAAAGCACGCTTCACGCTTCTTCCCGCGTATCTCTTTTTTACTATTAACAGAGGCCGTCGTGTCGCAGTGGGACAGCCACCGACTGTAAGTTCGAGGGTTGTGGGGCCTCTATTCAGAGACATAATTTTAATTATTTAATTTATTTTTATTTCTCGGCTTTGGTAAATGAAGTGCTGCGTTGAGTTCCGCCACTTTCCTCGCGATGTTTGGAAAACGAAATGGGGTACGGAGTCTCCTGACATTTTGTTCCCTTAATCTATCCTGTTAAAGGGGAAAAGCGTGGAGCTGCTTACATTTTTAGTAAAATGTTATACTTTAGTAATTCATAATCAACTTCTATCTAATTTCTAATCTGTGACCAGTGTCATCGAACGTAGTATATACATAAAATGTTTATTATAAAATGGAAAAAATCTTTGTTTGTTCTGTTATTTGTAGATTTGAATTCAAAGTGTGTACCTATATCTGCTATAATCGTATCTTATATTGAAATATGAATACGGTTCTTGCCTTTGGCGAGACTTATAAATGTAAGCCGATTTATAAAACCTTCACGCTGTACCCCGTACATAACACACTACTGTGTTATGTACGGGGTACACGGGGGGGTTGAAGGAAATTGGGAACCTAATTAAGTCACTCCGTTCCCGTCAAAGCACTTCCGTTCTTTCTGATGAACTTTCGAGGCATTTTCATGTTGAGTAGTGGAACTCAATTACGCGCTTGGCCTCGTTACATTTATACGTTTGTGCCCTTGTGGAACAGCTGCCTCATTTTTAAAAGCAAAAAACAAGAACACAACCCCGTTATTTGTCTTTGCCCGTAAGTGACTTGTTTGTTAGCGATGCGCGGCGTTGAGTTCCGTCTCTCAACATTCGATATCCTAAAATTCGTTGAAACATGAAGCTACTTATTTATTAAATTTTAACATCAATGAGAAAACAAATCATATGAATAATATTATTGTTTAAGGATAGGCGTGACAGCTACCGTTTGCCACGTCCCTCGAATGAATTTGAACTTTTCAAAACCGGCCTATATAAAAAGATAGGGATGTACGACTATTGGAGGCGATACTTTTGTATAATTAAATAGTTTCATTAACAATATCTAACAATAAATTAAGTGAAAACCTAGATGCGATTTGGTAATTACATCGAACTAGGACATATTAGACAGAACAACGCAAATTTTGAGTCAGTAAAAACTTCATGATATTTTTATACATATTAACAGTACATATGTACTTACGTGAGGCCGGTCGTGGCGCAGCGGCAAGAGGTGTGACTGCAAAACCGACTGGTTGTGGGTTCGATCCCCACTCGAGGAGATGAAATATTTATGTAAATTTATATTTCCGTTTCTTCGCTCTGGTGTCGAGGTTAAGCGCGGCGTTGAGTTCTGCCACTCAACACGCAATGCCTCCAGAATTCGGCAGAAAGTGGGGAACGGAGTGTCTTAACACTAGGTTCCCTCTGCCTACCCTGCTGTGTGCGGGATACAGCGTGAAGCTAATTTATGTACTTACGTAACTACTACGTAATTACGCACGTGATCCGTTTTTTTCAAACCTATTAAATTTTGTTCAAAATTATCAGCTATAAATGTTTTTTGTTATGTTTATTTGGTACTTAACCTAGGCTCACAAGTATATATATATATATATATATATATATATATATATATATATATATATATATAATTATTCCCTTTGGTGTTGGTCGAATCCACAACCTTCGCCATTATAGCCACATGTAGTGCCACTGCGCTACTACTGGCCTCTATAAGAGTACGTTATTATTTAAAGTAAAGATGCACGCTTTATTCCGCGTAGCAGAGACTATAGACTGAGAGAGTCTACTAGTGTCAAGGCATTCCGATCCCTATTTTTGACTCATTATTAAAGATAGCGCGTCTAGTGACGGAACTCAACGTCGCGTTCCGACAGAATAAAAATACGTCAAAACATTAAATAAAGCGTATCCATATATTTATATTTTTCTCGTTCTTAAAAATTAGGGCTACTCGCATTGTCTCTACATTGTCACATTAGTATACCAAATTTTCTTCACAAAAGTTTCGTAACATTAAACCTGTACAAATTGATTTTATATTTTATCAGAACGAAATAAGGTGTATTTTCATATATTTACAATTTAATTTTTTCAACCCATTGTATGCATGATTATTCATAAACATATTTTGTACTAAATGTTACAGTTGACATGGTTCGTGTGTTCGTGTATGACAAGTTGTTTTTTTTTAAATACCATGTTTTAATTTTATGTTGTACCCCACATGGCATGTAGAGAGAGTAGTGTTTAGACACTATTTTGATCAGAGACATTGTCTGTTGAGTAATGGAAATCAAAACCGCGCGACATTGTATAATATAATTGATTTTTATAAATAATGTCAAATAAAATATGTTTGATCTTTGGATATATTACTTTTAATATAAAAGGTAAAAAATAGAAGTATAAAGATATTTTTTTAAATTGTAAAATTTTACTTAAAATCTTGATGAATATAAATTTAAGTTTCACTACCTTTTCTAGCATAGCTTTAAAAAGCGAACATTTATGTACATACAGATATAATATAGTCTATACTAACATTATAAAGCTAAAGAGTGTGTCTGGTTAAGCGAATGTCGAATTGAAACACGTGGTCACTTATCTCAGGAACTACTGGTCTGAATTGAAAAAAAAATAGTCGAATTAACGAAAAGGCTATACGCCACAAAACATATCTCGAGCATGTATATGTAGAATATGTCATGTCAGCAGACGAAGCTGCAGGCAAAAAGCTAGTCTACTATAATATATAATTGAAAACGTACTGATTTTCGTACAACTATGTATTTTATGGCGTCCGTATGCTCTTGCGCATCAAAATGAGCACAGACTCGCGCGACGTTCGTGATCTCGAATAAACACGCCTCGAATATTTGGAATGTGCTGTGACTGTCATTGCCATGAAATGTTGGTTTTAATGGATTATTAGTTTATAATATAAGTAATTCTACTTATAGCAGAGTAGGCTGTAGGCTGGTTTAATACTAATTAAGCCACTACGTTCTCAAGGCATTGCCAAATTTTGCATGATCTTTGAGTGGCGAAACTTAACGATACATTTTCTTTTTACCAGAGATCTGACTCGTAAGGAGCAGCATCTCTTAACTGTATTGGAATGTCTCGTCGATGTCGTGAAAATTTATTGCAAAGTGGGTAAAGGATAGTTCTCAAAATCTCATCAAATTCTCTCTACATACTCAGCTATTAGAAAAATTGTGAAGCTGTATTAATTTCAGAGTAAACATACATACCTATAAAATCACTAATAATATTTTAGCTTGTGTAGGGCAGGAAGAAAGAAATCTACTGACACTCTTTTCTTATTAAAATACTTCTGTTCCTCGTCGAATTATAGAGGAATTGCATGTTGAGTGGCAGAACTCAAAATCGCGCTTTGCGTCGTTACCAGAGCAAGAAAATAAAAATATTGAATATTTCACATCCTCAAGTAGAAGTCGAATTCACAACCTGCACCAGGGCTGGCCTCTAATTATTATTTAGTAAAAAATAATATAACAATATCAATATTTAACAAGCCATGGTCACCATAGTGGACGCGTGCCGACTGCCAAACCGCAACCTACCGCGCACGCGCTCTAACGCTATCGATATGAATTTAAATCGGATTAACTATGCGCCTTAAGCGTTTTGTTTTATATTATATATGTATATATTATAGTATATTATGCTGTTTGAATGTTTGTTTTGTAGAATATATTTTTATATTTATATATTTTATTGGAGCTGCCGTGGCGCAGTAGCACAAGCGTGTTACTGCGACGATTGAGGGTTCGATTTCGAATCGGTTCCGCCACTCAATACAAAAATATCATGAAATGAGTGATTAAATTCATAATGCTATTACGTATATAAACGATCTAATGAAAGGCAATAATAAGCAAAAATATATTTCACTTTGAATGTAGTACAATAATATAATGTGTATTTCACAATAGTTCAACCTATAAAAATGTTAAGTTTATCTTAGATATTTCTAAGTTCTTTATGTTACAACGTGATACAAACAAGACTCGGTCTAAACTGGCATAGAGCCATTAAGTAATAAATCCATTTAAATTTCAAATTGCTTTTGTTTGTCAAAGTGACTAGTAAATATATTTTAAGGAGAAAATAAAATGGAACCCAATCTCTTTCTCCAAAACTACATATTTTTTGTTTGTTTTTCCAATCGAGGAAATAAAATAATTTAATTTCTTCTCTTTAGTAACGAGGTAAAGCGGGACAGTGTATTCTGCCACCCAGCACACAAAGTGAGCAAAAGAAAGTATCTTAATTTGCTACGGAGTTAACGCTAGGTTCCCAGGTTCCCTCTGCTTACACTGCTATGTGCGGGATACAAGAACAGCTTACTATCAGCTTCCAATCAGTATGTGAAGCGTTTTATACATAAGTATATAGACTTCTTCTTCATTTATAATTCTTAAAATTATATTATGTATTCGAATTGAAACATTTTGGTCCCTCTGTGTCAAGGTAAGTAAAACAATGCGGTACCATTCGCAAAATACTAAATCTGTCACCTTAGTTTAGCAATGATGTCACACGTCTCAAAACATCTTTAATATTCTAATTTCGTTTTAATGTATGGTGGAAATGTGAAGCTTTAGCGTTTATCTATGATAGTTTGTCCACCGTACTCATAAACACCAGTTAACTTTAAGATAAGTTTAAATTTTATTTTGGTCTCACACTATATTCTACATTGCAATGATAGATGGCATCGAGACATTTAGTGTTCCGTTCATACAATGCGCAATGTCGCGCATTGTATTATTACCAAAGCGAGGAAATGAAAATAATTCATTCCCAGAGTGGGAACTTATTACCGGTACGCTTTCAGTCAAACGCATATCCTCAAACTTAAAAATATTTTGTAAAATATTTTAAAGCTTATCACACAACCACCATACTTCAGGGCCCAAACATCCAAATGCTCTGACCGTTAAGCCATACATACGTTCTTATCTCAAACTAAACTAAACTAGCTTCACGCTTTACCCCTAGCGGGGTGGTCAGAGAGAACGGAGCGCCAAACGCTACGGTCTCTACATACCTCTTTCGCCTCGTCCACTGTCATCAACCTCTTCATATATGTCCTCCGGGGGGTTATCTTGCTTTTTACGTGACCTTCCAGTATCTCTGATACTGTGTTTTTGAAAGTCAACCGAGGTGTCCCCCTATCTCTCTTACTACTCACTTTTCCATCATAAATCTTTTTTGCCATTCTTTCATCACTTACTCACGTTCGACGTACCCAAACCAACTGAGCACGTTCTTCGTCATTCTCATCCTCGCTTCTACCTGCCATTCTGTATATCCTTTCATTGCGGATTTAATCAGAATATAAACATTATTTTTCAAAATCGGTGATACTCGTCTTAATGAAACATTCGCCTCACGAAAGCTTCTAGCGGTCAATGAGATGTCCTAATCGCACAAAGATACATTTACATTTACAAAGATAGAGCTATATCTTTTATAAATATTATGGATGCGTCCATCCGACGAAGACTATCTGTTTGGGTAATTGCAGTTTTGACTTGCATCAAAAGAAAATGGGGAAGTATTCAACCCGCGTATGTTCCCACCTTGCAACACATAGCGACAGACAGATTGACGGTCGACATATCAGCCAGGCACGCGCCGCGCCGCGCGCACGGGCACAGTGACGTCTGGAATGTATCAAACATTGGCCATAATCCATACACTTGATGCGTGGTACAGTGGGTTCCGTTATAATAGTAGACTATTATATTCATTTTATGTATGTGTATAATATTGAAAAAAATACTTGACGACGCTGTGGCGCAAGCGCTCAGAAACATTGCATGTTAGTGACGGTACTTAACGCTACGCATTGGCTCGACACCAGGACGCAGACATGAAAATATTAAATTTTTTATTTCCTCCAATGGGAATCGAACCCACAAGCTATTGCGCTTATAGTCACTCGCTTGTATCTCTGCGCTATTTGATATTTAAGTTTTTCGTCTTGTAAGGAAGTAAACGTGGCGTTGAGTTTCGTCGCGATCTCGAAAATTCGACTAGATTCCCTCTGCCTACAACGAGATACAGCGTGAAGCTATAAAAAGTATGCACATATAATATGCTAGTGACTTTGTTGTGTCCTAAGCTCCAAATTATACCAAAGTAAATATTTGAACTTGAAGCGTATAGTAATTAACCCGACCAGACGACCACTCATCTTACGTGCGCAAACGTATTGTGTGTATTTAAAAAATAATTACCGACAGCCAGTTCGAATTATTGAGCGGTCAGTGACATTTACTTTTTTTATATATATATTTTTTGGTTTATTTTAGGGATATGTTTTCTTTATGACATAAAGAAAACATGTATCTCACACGTAACAAAGTAGGCAGAGGGAACGTTGTTTTCCTCCAGTGAGAATCGAACCCACAACCTGTCGTATCTGTCACTCGCTTGTGTTCCTGCGTCACGACTGGCCTCATGTTTAATAATTTCGGGTAGATCTTTTAAGATTTCCAATGGATTATAATGCGATATTCATTTATAAAAACTGTTATTAGAGGAAGAGGAAGGTTTATATGTATAACATTTCAACATTATATTGGATTAAAGTAAACATTATAATAAATATATTGTGTGATATCATAGACCGATAAAAGACCACCACGTGCAATGGAAAAGCAATAAGTGATGACTGTAGGGAGTTCGATCCCTTTCGGAAAATAATTATGCATATTAAAATTATTTACGTTTTGCTCTTCTGGTAGACAAAGCATAGCGTTGACTTTCATCACTAAATACGCAATCTCTTTAAAATTCGGCGGAAAGTGGGAATCAGAGTGTCTTAACACTCGGTCCCCTTTACCAACTCTCATATATAGGAAAAAGCGTGAACGTGTTATATTTTAATATAATTTCCTATTAAGTCGCGTAAACCATATAGGCGAAGCCGCGAGCGAAATACAAGCTATAAATAGAAATTGGTGAAGACCAAAAAAATTTGAACCAAGAACTATCACACATAGTTAAACACACCTCTAAGACGCTCAAGAAAATTTATTTTATTTCACTCCAAGGCACTACTAGAAATAAATCTATAAATAAATTGTAAGTAACGAGAATCATTTAAAGACTATTAAAGGGCAAGGGGTTCCGTAGATCGCGATAGATAGGTGGACAGATAAACGGTCGACATTCCCACGCCCGAATTGTTGATCGGAGATAGGATTTTTCGAATAAACTTTAAAGATTTTATTTTAAACCTAAGCTTTTACTTTGAACTTTTGCACGGTGTATTTAAATCTATTTACTTATTTAAATAGGACTTGTGCTTAATAAGGTAGGATACAGAAGCATAAGGTAATTTTTTCGTATAATTAATATTTTTATTTTTTATTTAAGTAGTCGATATAGTGTCTGTAAGTGTGCGATGGTTGTGAGTTTGATATCTATTTGAGGGTAACATAAAGGGTCGTTGATTTCCACGACTCAACATAGCATATGTCTCAAAAATTGGTCAAAAAGTGTAAATGGAATGTCTGGACACTGGTTTTCCTCTACTTAATATGTGTATTAAACATTTTGAAGCTATTATAATTATTATATTAATGTAAAAACTTTTAATGAAACTAAAGTTAGTCCGTTTTCAATATTGTTATATTGAAAACGGACTTGACTTAAGTTTCGCACTCTGTTTTGTTAATCATTAAAATAAACAAAAACATGAAATAATTCAGTGAGTATATATTAAATTTAATCATTAAAAAACCGCCCTCTAGCTTAGTTTAACTTAGTCAAATTGGTAATTGGTTTTCAACCAAAAAATTAAAATAAAAAAGCATAAATAATTTTATCACTATCAAATAAACCATTCACACAAATCCATTTCGAAAACAACACAGCGAATAACAAAATAAATATCATTGGAGCAAACAAGATCGTTATCGATACCAAATTGCAACGGAACGGACACCAAACAAAAGGTTTAAACTAATTACAAAATTGACCGTTTCAGAGAGAGCACGACGAATCCGTACAACGGACAAACGATAGATAACACAAAATCAATAAAATCTATTGGTGCTGTTGTAAAAATGGCGGCGCCTTTTAAGATGCCGCGTCGGTTCTCTTTGATGTCCTAATAATGCGACCAAATTAAGTCAAAAGCGCTAAGTGTGTGTCGAATTGAGTTATCAAAGTATTTCTTTGCGGTGATGACGGGACACGTTGCGAGATGTTATACAGGGTGGTTGTTGTTTTTGTATTCATCTATTTTTAAATATATACAGACAAATATATTAATTAGTGACCATGTCGTTAAAATTTTGCTCATTATTACTGTTGTAGAGTAGGCAGAAACTAGTCTTAGAAAACTTTATTACTTTCTCATCGATCATTTTAAAGACATTGTGTTGTTTGGCAGAACTTAACGCCGCGCTTTGTCTTTCTTATTAGAGTGAGGAATGTGATTAGTGAGAATAAAACCCCACAATCACGTTTATAATCAGATGATGTGCCGCTGCGCCACGACCATTTCTTTTATTTTTTTTTCACCATTTTTTAATATAAAACAGGCTGTATACAGTGTCAATTTATTATTTCTAAATATGCCAAGGCTTATGTCAAAAATGCTTCATAATTCGAATATCTTTGTAATAAATACTGTACAAATGTACACATTACATTATTAGTTTTAATTCTATAACCTTTATGTTACTTAACGTTCTAAATGATCAAGAAATTTGACCTTATCCATACAGTGCTATCATTTGTCTATTTAAATATATAAATAGCTATTCCATACTTGTTTTTTATGAAAATATTAGAAACGAATGACTCACGCAAAGTTTTACTTTTTTGTAGGCTAGTCGTGGCGCTACAAAGTGTGACTGTAAACCGGACTGGTTGTGGATTCGATACACACTCGAGGATATAAAATATTTACTTAAAAATTATATTTCCATTTCTTCGCTCTGGTGACGAGACAAAGCGCGGCGTTGCGTTCCACCACTTAACACGCAATGCCTCCAAATTTCGGCGGAAAGTGGAGAACGGAGTGTCTTAACACTAGATTCCCTCTGCCTATACAAAAAAAAATGATGTAGTAAAAAATATATATTGTTACGATTGTATATTCTTTTAAGAAAATAGGAAATGGAGCGTCTTGACACTTGACTATCTCTGTATCTTGAATATTCGGTATATAAGCATAAGCTTAAAGAATAAAGTCCATCGACCTATAAATCTTCATTGTCCCCGTTTTTTATGTAAATTAAATAAGTTGTTAACTAACTCGCGTAAAATATAATTTATAACTAGCCTAATATGCTATAGGTACATATTGTAAGTATTTACTTATTTAATTATAGGTGAAGGCTGTATGTTTACTGGATCTCTTTTTTATATGTCAATCTATCTCTACTGGTCAATTTCCTTCGTGTTTTCCATTTAGTGATATGAATTGTGTTCAATTGGCACGCACGTAATATGTCGACTTAAGATTTAAGGGTAAAATAATTTATGAAGATATTCATATGGTGTTTTTACAAAAATGGCCGGATGGCACTTCCGTTGGACTGACTGACTCATTTTAAGTTGTAATTATTCCTATAGTATATAAAGAAATTACATCAGTCTTAGAAATATCTTGATATAGGTATCTACATATTATGTGTTATACAAATGTAATAAAGGACACTAACACCACGGAATGCCTCCATAATTCGGAGAAAAGAGGGCGGAATTATATTAATGACTAGAGGGCGCGCGCGGCTTCGCCCGCTTATTAGGAGTGAATTCTAAAAAAACCACAACAGTCTGAATTTAATTTTTTTAAAAAATCGATGGCAATTTAAAGATTTTTCCATATAAACTTTCAACCCCTTATTTGAACCCTTAGGGAGTGAATTCTTAAAAACCATGAAACGCGTGTTCAATGAAATATTTTTAAAAGCCTGAATTTCAAATTTTATAAAAATCGGTACAGATTCAATTTTTTTTCCATACAAACATTCAACCCCTATTTCATCCCTTTAGGGTTAAAATTTTTCAAATTCCCCTCTTAGTGGATGTCCAGAATATGAAAATAAACATCTGCCCAAATTTCAGGTTTCTACCATCAGCGGTTACGGCTCTGCGTGCGTCTTACCTCAGTCAGTCAGCACAAGTCCTTTTATATATATAGATAATGGAGTAATTCATTAAATATTATGGCTCAATGTTGTTCGTGGTTACACAATATATTATTTTTACCATTATACAACTCTATCTTATTTGATTACAGCCAATTAGTTTTAAAAATATTAGTTTACCACATTTTTCACGCTATATCCTGCACAAAGCAAGATAGACATAGGGAACCTAGCACACTCCGTTCCCATTAGTAGATACACTTCCCTTCTCCACTTTACGTCGAGTTCTGATGGCATTGCGTAATGAGTAGCGGAACTCAATGTCTCGTTTAACCTCCCTTACCCTAGGAAATGAAATTAATAAATAATTCTTCCCCGATTGGAAATTGACCCCAAAATCGTCACGTGTGGTCGACGTCACAAAGTAGCGCCACACAGCAAAAACCACATATTATTATAATTTTATCTGTTCCCAAAGCATTTCCTAAACATACATTTCCATATTTATTATACTATAAATATTAAAATATAGATCTATCATCAATTTCCTAAAGGAAAACAGTAATAAAGTAGAAATTACACTCAATCAAGTATGACGCTCCAGGCGTTTAATACCAGTAGCTAGTATTAAGTGGTCATTCTTAACAAGGGGCGTGTCCGCCCACGGCACTTTGTCGCATCTTGTCATATTACTAGCTGTTTATTTATGATTTTGAATAGTTTTCTATGAATTTTTTCATAATAATAAATATTAAAAAATATTAATAAAGCATGGAAGATAGGAGGAAGTGCTAAGACACTCCGCTTCCTACTTTTCGCCCAATTTTTAAGACATTATTTGTTAAGTTGCGGGACTTAACGGCCCTTTGCTTTCTAGTTAATGAAAATAATTCATTTTTATGATCGGGAATTAAACCTACAACAGTTGTGTTACAGTCAGATTGATAAAGTTTGTGTTCTGTTCTAAAAATGTGGAACTCAACGCCGCGTTTGGTCTACCAGAGCGAGTAATGAAAATAATTAAATAATATAATTTATTTATTCCCCGTTACCCCGAGTGGGGATTGAACCCAGAAGCATCGCAAATAAATCTTATTGCAAAATTACTGACAAAATCTCCCCCTGTCGCTAGATAGTGAGAGCTAAACCTATAAATTATTGTACGACACGCATACGAGGCTCCCTACCTGTGTCATAGTTCAATGGACGTTAGATAAAGTAAATTAATTATTTGTTTACTGTTTGTGCTTATATAAGTTTGCTTGAGTCCGAAATCGAACTGGCTAACTTTGTGTTTGTTTTTATTTTGGTCTAAGCAAGGTTTATTATTAAAAAAAACCAACAATAATAATAACAAAGTTAATATAATCTAGATATAGAACAAGTTAGCGATTCTAAGTAATTTTTAGCTGTACGCTTTGTCCCGCATTTAGCAGGGTAAACACAGGGAACGTAGTGGTACGCACACGGTACACCTATTTTTTAAGACATTGCGCTTGAGTAGCGGAGCTCAAAGCCACTGTTTGTCTTGTTACCAGACCCAGAGATATAAGAATAATTATTTTCATTTCTATGACTGGGAATCGAATCTATAACCTCCGCCCTTACACTCAATCGCTATTTCCCTGAAGCGTATGAATTTAATGTTAGTTAAAAACTAATAGATGTTTTTGAGTAGGATGGTATTACAAAATAAGATTTCACGTAGTCAGCACAATACATACATTTGTATAACGCATTAACATGATCTGATGTCAGAACTGAGATCATTATGAATATCGTAATTGAACGGTTATTTAGTTCTGATAATGTTTTCCTATTGATACAATAATATTTAATACTGAAAGAAATGTTCATCATTGGGTTCGATTCTCATTCGGGGGAATAATTATCTTTTATCCTCGCTCTGATAACAAGATAAAAAGTGGCGTTGAATTCCACCATTAATACGTAATCTCTCGAAAATTTGGGGGGAAATGAAGAGCGGAGTGATTTAACACTAAACTTACAGCTTAGCTATCCTGATATATTTATTTTTTTTATATATTTATAAATAAAAAAATACGTTCTAAAAGATTTAATTTAATTATAAATTAATTAAAATATATTTAAACTGTTAAAATCCAACTATCTTCAGGTATCCAATCTAAATACATTACCGTAAACTAGGTAGATCATCGGCGCGCGCGCACTTCACTCTAATAATGATCAATGATCAGAACGCGTCGGAAAAATGCCAAATATTCCATACATCACCTATGCTTTCAATATTGACAGCCGCTTACTATAGACCTATACTCCAGTAGACAGGAAATTGAAAATCTCATTTAAAAAATAAAATTTTTACACTACAGGAATTGAAAGATTTAATATTTTTATTTCCTTGCTTTGGTAACTGGGTAAAGCGGCGGCGTACTACCACCACGCAACACGCAATGTCTCCAGAATTCGGCAGAAAGTAGATAAAGGAATTGTCTTAACACTCCTACGAGTGTTGTCTTAACACCACATTCCCAAGTTTCCTCTGCGTAACCTGCTATATATAAATAATATAAAACTTAAAACGTTTTTTTACTCATGTGGGATTTAAAATTACACCTATCGCGCTCAGTCAAGCATCACAGTCTCAAAACAAAATATTGATATATGTATATTTCAATAGTTTGAAAGTAACATTTTGATTCGAGCTAATATTTTAAGCTCAAACTTAGATTTAACATTATCGTCATTCGACGTAACACGATTATCTCGGTCTTGTTACGAACATTTGCCTATATTGGGACAATGGGATTACTTTATCAAGTAAACTTAAATTCAAACGGCCTCTCACTCACGATACTGAACTGGCTTAGGGTTGGCACTGATAATGAGAATTTCATATCAAAAAGTATTATTATATGTTTTTTTGAAAGAGATGAAGAAAGGACGGAATGCAAGATCAGTGTAAATAGTAAGATATTAGAACAAGTGAATGAAATGGTATACTTGGGAAGTATGTTCAGTAGAGATGGAAGATACGAGATGGATGTGGAAAGGCGTATTGCTGCCGGTAACAAGGTTAACGGAGCCTTAGCTGCATTGATGAGACGGCGAAACGTCAGCACAGCTGCGCGTTTGGCCGTACACAATGCAGTTTTGGTACCGACTCTGTTATACGGCAGCGAAACGTGGGTATTACAGAAGAAGAATGAAAGAAAGAA
>JAATLQ010031197.1:0-10538 GCA_013421005.1 Heliconius erato x Heliconius himera | reverse complement strand
ATAAGGATTGATACCATTATGGACAAACATCCCTCAAAATAAAAAATATATTCAAATTACTATTTTTAGACAGAAATATGCTCACTGTATGTTATCCTTAGAAGATACGAATATGCTGTCGCTGACTTTTTTGTAGATCTTATTAAGAGGAATAATACTCTAGTACATTGTTTTCATGTAGGACTTACCATTAAAGCAGCGCATGCGTGAAAGTGTCTGAACGGGTAGGACTTTATACATATTTATCATATTTATGTCAAATTACAATAAAATATACATATAATAAACCATATATAATCCTTCCCTGAGAAATACTCTACATAATGGTGAAAACCGCATCAAAATCCGTTGGGTGGTTTAGAAGAAGATAACGTAGAAAGGCCAGACAGAGAAAAAAATCGTTCTTATTTTATAAGATATAGAGATAGAGATTATGTCTTTTATATTAAATTCATATATTATAATAATATATTACATTGTCTTTTTTTGAGGCTTGCGACTGTAAACACGACATGATGTGACTTCGATTCCCACTCGAGGAAATGACAAATAAAATATTTTCGTTCCTTCGATCTGGTAGCGAGGCAAAGCGTAGCGTTGAATTACGCCACTCAACGAGCTCCACCACCAGATTTCACTAACTACGTTCTCTTTGGTTGTCCCTGCCCACTTTTATTTACAGAATCAGCGAGAAACTAAAAAAAAAATAATTTAAAAACTTGCATTACATATGAATTGGATACTAAAATCGACACTTATTAAACACCTAAAAATTAAAAAATTTAAACTAACATCCTCAAATATTCTCTTTATTTAAATAACACAATTTGATATTATTATCAATCAGTACATTTAATTATATAACGAAAACCTCTTTTTAATAAGAGTAAGAGTTAAAAAACGTGCGCCGGTCCCAAAGGTCGACCGGAGGCCGATCGATCTTGGTAACAATAACCATCGATGTAATTGTAGTCTATTGTACCGCCACTTGGGCAACCGACATCAACCTCCGAGGACCATGCAACCTAATATTAGTGACCCTCGTTGATTTGAACTTTGTTATTTGTATTAAGAAATTAGATGGAGAAATAATTAATATTTACTAAAGATTAATATTTAGGCCGGCCGTGGCGCAGCGGCACGAGGTGTGACTGCAAAATCGACTGGTTGTGGGTTCGATCCCCACTCGAGGAGATAAAATATTTACTTAAATGTATATTTCCATTTCTTCGCTCTGGTGTCGAGGTTAAGCGCGGCGTTGAGTTCTGCCACTCAACACGCGATGCCTCCAGAATTCGGCAGAAAGTGGGGAACGGAGTGTCTTAACACTAGGTTCCCTCTGCCTACTCTGCTGTGTGCGGGATACAGCGTGAAGCTATTTTTTTTTTTTTTTTTTAATATTATTTATTATTTTTCCTTCTTTCTCAGTTTTAAGGTGTATTCTGCAAAAAGATAGGTAGGTAGAAAGACTCTAGGGTTAAAACACGAAAAAAATGACAGTGTTGGACTGCTAGCGAGAAGATTGCGCGGAGGATTGGGGAATAGAATAATTTTTACTTCCCGGTCTGGTATGATAAAGGGCGGCGTTAAGTTCCGCCATTCAATGCATAATATTTTGAATTCTGGCGAGAGTGTCTTCATACTAAACTCTACGCTATTTCCTCCTACTCAACGGTATATGATATACGGCTTAGTCTACTAAAGTATTCATTCAAGTTTTTTTAGTCTTTTCCAATTTTAATAGTTCTTATATTACATAATTTACTTACGTAGGCACAAGGTACGACACTCTCAAATAGCGTGCTTAATAAAAAAGAATGACCGAAATCTAGTTTGGGTCGTTTTCGATTTAATATCGATTTCATTGTTATTGTCGTACACGGAAGGTGGTCGTCGATAATAATTACAGTTTTGCACGTAACTATTGTGCAATGGACGTTATGTTGAGAATTGATAGGCACAAAAAGTTGACTGTATAAAATGTATTGAATATTTTAAATAATTTTTAATTTGCTTCATTGTGTATGTATATAGCTGTATGGATAAATTGTATTAATCTAAAGCATTTATGTTTTTTTTTGCAATACATAACTGTATTGTGTTCTTGCAAAACACTGAAACTTACCGAAAAAGCTTTGAAGAGTTAATTTGTGTTTTTCCTGAATTTCATTATGTAAAATATATAAATCATATAAATCAATTTTACGCTGTATCCCGCATACAGCAGGGTATTCAGAGGGGCCCGAGTGTTAAGACACTCTGTTTCCAACTTTGCGCCAAGTTCTGGAGGCATTGCGGGTTGAGTTGCGAAACTCAACGCTGCGCTTTGCCTTGACACCAGAGCAAAGAAATGAAAATATGTAAATAAATGTAAATAAATATTTCATCTCCTCGAGTGGGGAAAATTTAAATTAAATTAAATTCTAATTTAATTTTAACTTAAAACATTAATATATTGATTTGAAATATTAATTTAAGATTATAATAACGCATTAAAATATCGTAAAAGTGATGAACGAAGTGACGTGAGTTATAACTGCTGTCTCGACTGTCTTCTTTTAAAAACATTTTTATTTTGCGACAAAAATATATGTTAAATGCCTAAGCTATGCTTTAATTAATGGCCATGTTTTGTGCCGTTTAACAAATAATTTCCCAAAAAGTAAAGACCGGAGAGTCTTGAAACTTTCTGTCTACCATACTCTGCTTGAAATTATGAAAAAAATATAATAAGCTCCTTACAAACCTTACAACTAGAATATAAATACCAACAACATAAATAAATTGTAACAAACATATAAGAATTTCGACGTAGCTAGATGAGAACGTATAGCTTACTGGTCAGAGCGCACGCGTTCCAAGAGGTGCGGATTCAAAACCAACTGCGGTAAAATTTTTGAACATTTTCTAAATAAGCTAATTGTATATAAGATACATACAGTAACGTCTAAAAATTAATTAAATTATTGGACTCCATTTATACCTCGGTCATGTAAATGCTGTTTCATTCCTTACGTAGATATGGTCAAGGTGCAACAATGATATCACATTTGTAGTACAATCATATACTTACTTATAATTATATTTATATAATTAATTAATATAGCAAAAGCCTATTTATTAACTATATAATTTCCCAGTGCTGGGTTTGTTTGTTTGTGGCCATTTTTTTGTTTAATTCTTGCGAGAATAAGGGAAGTCCTTTTTTGTCGCAGATCTTCGTTGAGTAAGAGTTATTTTTGCTTCAATTTAATTTGAAGGTCAGTTGGATGACGTCAATATGGCGCTATGACGTACTTGACTGTACCGTGGGTATACGAAATACTTGTGGATTTAACCCTTACGCGGGAAATTCTGTATCGTTTTATGTTTTTTTTTAAGGTTAATCCCATTATATGCAATATGGGTATGTATGGATGTATATGTATGTATGAATATATGTAACAGTAAAAACAGTAGATGAGAGAAATAATCTAGTGCTAAGACACTCCGATCTTCGTAATATGGATTACTCAGATGGCTGAGTTACAGACGCAGTTAGATTTATTAGTTTACCTCAACATTTTGCCTATCATAAAGCAGAAATGAAAATAAGGTTCCCAGAGTCGGGACCGACCCCACAACAAGCGCGTTAGCCAACAAACAATTTAAAAAAAAATGTTTTTTTTTTTATTTTCATTTATATATTATATATTATTTTATATTTTGAATTTATTGTTATGTATGATGAGCATGGTAATTTTCATACAAAGCCGAAGAGAGAATGTTGTTTTAATTTTAATATTTCTATTTATTTATATTTAGTAGCGTAGGAGTTTCTGGGTAAAAAATGTTCCGGTACAGCCAGCAAATGAGAACACGTGCTTACATCAGCTAATAAAATGCACAATTTAGTTATAAAAGACCGCAGCTGACTGTACAAATATCGAATAAATAACTAATGTATTTGATTAAATTAAACCGAAAGGACAATTATACATGCATATGATATCAGAATTAATAGAATGAATATTCAATCGCTATTTGTCTCTAAACTTTAACTTAAACTAACATGGAGTACCTAAAGTAGTTATCTGGAAAATTCTGTGATATCCGTTATTACGCTTGGAAAGAAAACAAAGAAACGGAAATTAAGTTTAATAACGTGGACTCATCAAAGGCGTGGCTCTAAAAGAGCTTTTCAGTTTTTTAACGTATTAAAAAATACGTACAGGATACACACAGTCATACATAAATATTCCAATTGTCATACAGAAACAGAACAAATATTTAATTTTTTGTTCATATTATTATTATCAAATCTAAAGTAAGAATCGAATCCCGACCTCCAGCTTGACAATGAAATCTATAAAATAATAACTAGAATAGAATAAACAACTAATAATTTTATATATTATGTTTGTTTAACCAATAAAATGATACTTTATGAGGCATTTACTCGATGTGTAACATTACTTTACACATTATTTATTATCTTAACCGACAATACCATAAATATGTGATTACATGAAAACACACATACTACTATTGATTAGTTGTTTGTTTCTTATATTGTTGTAGTGCAGTAGTGGTAGTATTTGAAAGTAAGGCATTTTTAAAAGTGTCCTGCTTTAATTATTTTCAGGAAGTAAGCTTACAGCATTTTTTATATAAAAAGTATAGTGTGTTAAATGAAGTAGTTAAACACCGAGCTTTGTCTTACCAAAGCGGGGAAATTAAAAGCATTAATTTTTCAGAGTGAAGATCGTGCCAACTACCATCGCGTCTACAGTCAAACGCTGTTCCACTTTGCCAATATGGTTTCAACGTAGTGATTTAAAACTGTATTTAAACTACATTTCAATTGTATTCAGCTTCATGCTGTATCCCGCAAATAGCAGGGTAGCAAATGGAATCTAGTGTCAGATAAGACACTCTGTTTTTTACTTTCTGCCTCTCGAGCCATTTTGTGCTTAGTGGCAGAACCAACACCGCGCTTTGCCTTGTCACTGGAGCAAGGAAATTAAAATATTAAATATTTAATTCCCCGAGTTTGAATCAAACCCACAACCATCGTCTACAGTCACACGCTTATGCCACTGTGTCTCGCTGGCCTCTAATTGATTTTAAACAGAATAAAAGACAATTACGTATAAATAACGCATAATATATAAACTTACTTAAGTCAATTTACGTAAAATTCAATCTCTTATTTCAACAGCAACATACATAATAAAATACCAATACCGTTCAACGAAACGTTTATTAACAATGTATGTGCCATACATACATTGTACAAGCAAAAAGAAATTGACTCATCGACACACAAAGCATCAGACGTTTAATTAGTTTTAAGGTGCTTTAATCACTTCCTAATATTGACGTAGCTGGTTTTTGTCGTTCCCGGATCATAAATTACAAAAAAAATGTATTGAAAAGCTATATTAAACTATATTTGTTTGTGTCAAATCCTTTGAATAAAAACTAAATTAGTTGTTTATGTGTAGTATTTTTAGTTTTTTTTTTTAATCTTTTTTATGGAACTAAGTTGATGTTTTTTTTGTGTTGTATGGAACTTAGTGTGTCAGTATGTTAGTTGTCATTTCAGTTTTTATTGATTTTGGAATATATATTTTTTCTTTTTACATAGCCTTTACATTTTTAATTTGTGATTTATCCGCTTTCCGCATAATACGAGCAGTGGCAAAGACCTTACTCTAATAATTTTAATTGATATTTAATGTGATAATTAATATTTAAGGTGACTGACTGGTGATATTTACTTAATATAAAATAATTAGGTTAAGGTTCAATTTCCAATCGGTGGGATTTTAGTAATATATATAAAGTTCTCTGTAAGAAGGAAAAAGAGAACGGAATCTAATTATACAGATTTTTACTATCTATCTCGTATAATAAAAAAAATACTAAAAGGGAAGTATCAATTAAAAAAAAACTACAAAACCAAAAATAAAATACACACAAAATAACTAAAGCTCTCATAGATACCAGTTAGTAACTTAATTGTATGCGTTTTCACCAGCACTTCCCCAGCCGCGTCGTGACGTGCTACGCCGACGCGTGCCGATCTGCCTCGTAATGTTGGAGTGGCGTGCGCGCAGATAACTCAATGAAAAATATGATTCGTTATACTGTTTTATTGTATTTTATTATGTATTATGTAAGAGATTTAGATGGTTTTTCGTTCTTTTAAGAAATTTTGTAATTTTTTAGGTTCTTACTGTGAGCAGCATACAGTAGGCAGAGGGGAATTTTCTAATATTTTATATTTTAATTTCACATTTGTTCCATATGTACTTTGTACAATTAGCAGACAAAATTTAATAATAAATGTAATAAAATTAGTCATAGTATATTATGCCTCAGAAAGCAATAATATTTATATTGTATCACATTAAATAATTTAGAGGCCAGTCGTGGCGCAGAGGTTCACAAACTGTGCCTGTAAACGCGACTGCTTATGAGTTTGATCCCCACTCGAGGAAATGAAATATTTATTTTCATTTCTTCGCTCTGGTGTCGAGGCAAAGTGCGGTGCTGAGTTTCACCACTCAACTCGCAGTGCCTCCAGAATTCGACGTAAAGAGGAGAACGGAGTGCCTTAACACTAGGTTTCCTCTGCCTACCTTGCTGTGTGAAGGATACAGCGTGAAGCTAATTATTTTTTATTATTAAATATTTTATCTATAGATACTTCTATACTAATATTATAGGGCAGAAGGATTTTATTTGTTGAACGAACTAATCTCCGCAATTAATAGTCTAATTTAAAACATCTTTCTCTTTTGGATAGTCAATTTACCAAGAAAGAATACAGGCTATAATTTCTATTACATCATAATAATCATTTCAGTGTCCACTGTACTTGGTGGCTGAATACTTCGGGCAGATAAGATAAGATAAGATAAGATAAGATTATGTCATATGTCATTCACAACTCTTAGTTATTTCTATTTGGTCAGTTCTGCGATGCTGTAGGCAAAAGCTAGAAGAATATACCTACATATAAAGAGGTGCTTTTATAAATATAGAAGATCCTGTTTATGACTGTTCATTAAAAAAAAAAATAAACATTAGCATAACTTGTCAATTTTGAATTTCACTTGACATTAATATATGCAGACTTCGAATTTAGACTGGCATTTTAATAAAACTTTTTTATTTTGATATATATTTATAAATTAATCTATAGTAAAAGGTAGCAGAAATCAGAGCTATCCTTTGTAATGCATGTTAAAATCCACTTGCCACTGTCAAATTCAATTTATATCCATAGCTACACAAGAAAACTAAAATTTGATAATAAAATACATCATATCGTATGTACATTATACTTTTTTTTTCTTTTGTTCACGTTGTATCCCGCATATAGTTGGGTGGGCAAAAGGAACATAGTGTTAAGACACTGCGTTCCCCACTTTTCGCCGAATTTTTAACAATTTGCACGTTGAGTGGTGAAACTCAACGCCGCGCTTTGCCTTGCTACCAGACCAAAGATATGAAAATATTAATAAATAATAATGTATTATCGCCACTTGTGCCACTGTGCTACGACGGTCTCTAACATTATATTTATATACATTTAATAAACTGGATACAGTAGAGTAAAGTAGATGAATTTAAAAATGTCGAAAAATACTTATTCAGGAAACGTATAAAAATTCTTATCAAGCTACGTCTATTTTTTTTTACGCTTGTTACAACTTATTTATTGATGAGAATGTATGGCTTAGTGGTCAGAGCGCCTGATCGGTTTCCAGAAGGCGCGGGTTCGAGTCCCGCTACGTTCAAGTATTTATACGTTTTCTAAATAAGTATTTTTCTTTCCTAGGTGTGGAATAACACTTAAAAACGTAAAAAAATATCGAAAAATATTACTTATGTAACGTAAAATAGCTTTCTAATGATATACAAAAGAGGAATTACTAGTAAATATATCAGTATCAATCGTAATAAGTTACATTACAATATTAGATATCAAAGAAAATCAATCTTTTGTAAAATACAAAACATAAAAAAAGGGAACCTAGTATCGAAAGTACTGTGTTGATACATAAAAGGAATAACATACCGTTTTAAATTAAATTAGACTAACCCACAATACCGTTTCCTGAGAAATGTCACTTTCTATGTTGATACCTAATTGTCGGGTTATATATTTTATAATGGTGATTGAAAAGCGAAACTGGCATAAATATATGCTTCATTGATTTCACAAACTATATTCTCATATTAGTTACGCGCGTTTTTATTGTATCTAGACACAGATCTAATTTTGGAGCGCTGGATAGTAAAAATGAATTGACTTTGCCTTTTCCCTTTAAGCAGCTGTATTCGATAAAAAAAATGGGTGTAATATCATATTTTTCAGTATAGTGTTATTTAAAAAGAACGCGGTCGATTTACAGAGATACAGCGTGAAGTGGTCGATTTAATATAGTATTTTGTCTTTTTCAGCTTTATTTCAACGTTAATAATAAATAGAGGACAGTCGTGGCGCAGGGGCACAAAGTGTGATTGTAAAACCGACTGGTTGTGGGTTTGATCTCCACTCGAGGAGATAAAATATTTACTTAAGTTTATATTTTCATTTTCTTCGCTCTGGTGTCGAGGCAAAGCGCGGCTTTAAATTCTGCCACTCAACACGCAATGTCTCTAAAATTCGTCAGAAAGTGGAGAACTGTGTGTCTTAACACTAGGTTCCCTCAGCTGATTTGTAATACTTATCTATTCACTTCGTTCCACAATGTATCCCTAGCGGGGTAGGCAGATGGAACGGAACGGCACATGCTACATCTGCATACCTCTTTCACCTCATCCACTGTCATCAACCTCTTCATACATGCCATTCAGGAGGCCCTCACACATTTTACGTTATTAAGGAGAGTGGTCATAATTTATGAAGTCTTCCCTTGCCTCTTTTACCTCCCATTTTTTCTTTATAAATCTTTTTATACCATTATTTCATCACTTATTCATTTGGCAAGCCCAAACTATTATAGAAATCAGTTTCAAAACAAATTATAAAAGAATACATGTAAAAATGACTTAAAATTACTACATTACCATCAATGGGAAAGTAATTTACACATAACATACTCATATTTATATCTAATTGAAAAGTGTTAAATAAATATCAATTTCTAATAAACATAAAAAATTCTGTATCTTGAATTCCTCAAAGATTTTAATTGCTTTTGCAAAATATTATAGCTGTCTTCGTTATGGCTATCTAAATAAAATCATTTAGCAACCTGCTCTGGTGTCTCGCAAGCGGCGCGTGCGCAGCAAAATATAGATATACATTCAATCTCCGAACTTTAATGAATAATCTATGCAAAAATTTAAAAGTGAAAGCTCTGTACTAGCTTATCATGACAATTTGTGTGATGCAATAAAATTAATCAAGTTTACTTAGATAGTTACGTTACATATTATTTATTGAATATTTTTCTTTGATCTATATCACACAAAGTAGTATGTTATATAAGATTTTGATATAAAAAATAGAGCTCCTTGTTGAAAGAAAGATAACGTTTCTTTCTAGTAATAAAAAATTATAATTGCACAAATATTAGTAATATGTTTTTTTTAATTATGAAAACATATCTTTATATTGATACCGAATTCTGGAGGCATTGTGTGTTGAGTGACGGTACTCAATGCCGGGCTTTTGCCTTGTTGCCAGAGCGAAGAAATGAAAATATAAATTAAAATAAATATTATATTATTATATTAGGTAAAGGTAAAGATAAAGTAAAATTGATGAAAAGTTTATATATTTAAGAATAATTTCGCTCCCCAACACGCGACATCTCCGTCCAAATAAACATTCAAAAGATTAGTTTATATTATATTCATTTTCTATATAAAAAATATTGAAAAGCTAGTAAATAATAAATCTCTATTTACAAATTAAAAAATATATTTTGTCATATTACATAATCCTTTACATTAATCAGTTAATTGAATTAATTATAATAAACCAAAATGTTAATACTCTCTCAATCGTTAAATACATTTAATTATATAAACTAAACTAATTCGTAATACTGCATACTTAAATATTTATTGTATTTTTCATTAACATAATCCGATTTGAGAGACTTTTAGGCCCATAAATGTCTTGGTATACACAAATCAAAAATTTTACATTTGAAAAAAAACAGCTTCTTTCATTTTGCTTATTTATTAGAGAGAGAAAGAAAATAAGAAAACGAAACATAGTAATAAGTTGATAGCTAGTTCGTTTCTACTTGTTTTCCAAGTTAGGATCAAACCCAGAACTAACGCGTACATTCAGACGCTGCTCCATTGCACCACTACGGCCTCAATAGAAGATTTTAAAATTAAATTATATATCGCAGCGGGCAGGAAGCTTTGTACTAGCAAAACATAATACGCCTGTGTTATCAGATACTAAAACACTTTTAATTTTGCTCTGACCTTAAGATGTCGGCCGTTCACGAACAGTGAAAACGAGAGGCAGATAAACAATCTCGATTGTGCCCCACCTATCTGGGGGCGGCTCACACCTG
>JAATLQ010031196.1:0-10535 GCA_013421005.1 Heliconius erato x Heliconius himera | reverse complement strand
TTGTAAATGCCATTTAATAGGTCTCCATTATCTTCAATCTGTGTGAAATTAACGTCCTTCTGGTTAGACTTTTTCTTTTTAATACAAATTTTTTCAATGTGCCCTCGCTTCTTACAAAATCGGCAAATTGCGTTGACAAAACGACATTCCCCTGCGTGTCGGTTCCCACATCGGTAACACAACCGATTAGACACTGTCGTTTGTACTGCGTTAACGTCCATCGGCTCGCCGGCGTCGACTTCCGATGTCTCTGCGCGCGTCCTCACGTCCGCGACGGCGCCAGTGATACTCGTGGTACCGTGTAGCATGCGCACATCACGAACTGCACTTTCTGATGCTAACATTGCATTCACTACGTCCTGATACTGTAAATTGTCCCGTTTTAATAGTTCGTATTGTAATCTACTGTCACTCATACCACACACTAGTTTGTCACGTAACATTCTTTCTAAGTCTGTAAAATTACACTTGGAACTAAGTTTTCTCACATCCGCAATAAAGTCTGAAGCTGATTCACAACGTTTTTGTTCCCGTTTATAAAACTTAAATGACATTGTTATTTCATTTGGAGTAGGACTGTAATGCCTACTTAGAATTGTTTCTATTTCGGTAAAAGTCACATCGGTCGCTTTTCTGGGCGTAATTAACGCAAGCAAAGTATCATACACTCGCGAACCACACACTGTGAAAAAATTTGCACGCTTAACATTGTCCACGATCACGCCATTTGCCTCGAAACAAAACTTTAATCGATCTATGTAACTGTCCCAGTTAGCCAAATCTGGATTGTATTCTTCAAATCGTATAGCTTTCTTATCCATTTTGTGTAACTTTTAACTTCTCGTCGCCAATATTAAATATATAACGTAAATAAAACACTGAGTTCACAATAAGTATTGTATTAGCTAAGTAGCTTGACATCAACTAAACTTGTCATACATAATTCCAGCTTACCCACTTAAATTCACTTTATTACTAAACAAAGCAAATAAGTACCTTCTAAAATTACAATCTTTAACAACACATAAATTTATACTACTTTATATATGACACCTACTTTGCTGTAAGTGGGTAAGGCATGAAATTATCTTTATTTTGCATTTGTATGGGGATTGACCACCTGTCTGACAAGGTGCTATTTAAATTTACCACAATGTCTAATATACAATAAATGGAATCAAACTACAGTTTCAATATCATTAAAATATTAAGCTAATAAGAATTGTATGTAAATAAAGATTTTTATTTAATTTAGGATGAAAATGACAAAATGGGTCCTCCTTCATTGGAGCCAGGCAAGGACTTAATATTTCGCGTTCGCGTGTATAGGCCTTTTTACTGCAGTGGTAAAGAGAGAAATGTAAGCCATTTTATTATAAGATAGATTTACGTTTTGCTTTATTCTATATCATGCAGCAGGCATGTACGTATATGCGTGATGAAGTGTCCTAATTTGAGTGATTTTGTTCTCAATGGCGAAATTCAACGCCGCGCTTTGTTTTGTTACCAGACAAGAAAAAATATAAAATAATTAATTCCCTTTAGTGATAATCGAACTCAGAACCGTCATGTTTAAAGTTTGATGTTGTGACACTCCACCACAACAGCTTTTAGTGGTAAATTATAATTTTATTATTATAAGTGTTAGAATTTTCAGATCAATTTCATTTCTTTTTTTTTTACGAATATGAAGTGTGTATCACGCACACAGTAGGATAGGCAGAGGGAATCTAGTGTATCACGCACACAGCAGGATAGGCAGAGGGAATCTAGTGTATCACGCACACAGCAGGATAGGCAGAGGGAATCCAGTGTATCATACACACAGCAGGATAGGCAGAGGGAATCTATTGTATCACGCGCACAGCAGATAGGCAGAGGGAACCTAACCCCATTTTTCGCCAAATTTTGGAGATATTGCATGTTGAGTGGCGGAACTCAATGCCACGATTTGCCTCGACATCAGAGCCAAGAAATGAAAATATAAATTTAAATAAATATTTCATTTCCTCAAGTGGAGATCCACTCAACCCTTGTACAATAAAACACTTGTGCTCCTGTGCCATGACTGATCGCAGCTTTCCTTATCATTATAAATATACATTGATTGTGTTAGTTGTTATAAAATACTGCTATTGCTTTGCTATAATTACTATTTTGATTTGTCATCATTTCATACAAATCAATAAACCTAATTTTATAAATTAGGTTTATTGATTTGTATGAAACTATGATAATTATTAAACTTTACTCAATCAGTATGTTTTATATTTTTTAGAACACTCGGCACTCCATACTGAGTCACGACATAGTAATGTTGGGGAAGCAGAAATTAACAGTTCTGAGGGATCGTATAGTGTGCGCCAACGACGTGGGCATGAGGATAGACGTGTCGGAGAATCCGGAGGAACAACCACCCACATCTGCTAAGGTGGGATTTTTTCCCTAATTTATAGTTTGTACTATTCTGCCTTTAATTTTTTTTGTTGCCAGCATAAATAAATTTATAGTTTAGATCTCCTGATTGGTCTTTTAAAAAATCAAAATAAATCAGCTTCACGCTGTATCACACACAGAGCAGGGTAAGCAGAGGGAAGATGGTGTTAAGATACTCCGTTCCCCACTTTGTGGAGGCATTGCGTGTTTAGTGGCAGAACTCGAAGGCGAAGAAATGGAAGTATAAATTTAAGTAAATATTTCATCTCCTTGAGTGGGGATCGAACCCACAACCAGTCGACATACAATCACACTTTGTGCCCCTGCGCCACAAACTACCTCAACTGAACCCTGTACCTCATGCTGCAACTAATGTTTTATAATTTAATGATTTATATAATGTATATTTTACTTTGAAAATAAAACAAATAAATAGAATGTATTTATATTTCCAGGAAATGTTCCCATCAGGATTCTTGTTCATTAACAATGTGTTTTACGTGGACACGAGGCCCGGTTGCAAGGACAATTCGAAATCGATACGTGAATGGGCACAAGGCAGAAATTTGGGGGAGTTCATACATAGAGATATGGATATCACTTTGGAAGACATGCTCGTTAAACTTGGACATCCTGAGGTAACTTTTAGTATTATTTATTTTGATTAAATCAAGCTGATTGCGTTTGTTGTGGGTTTGATTCCCACTCCTGGAAATTAATTATTTTCAGTTCTTTGTTTTGGTAAAAATACTCTACATGCCCACGCCCACTCAACAAGCAGTGTCTCTAAAAATAATGCGTATGTTAAAGGGTTCCCTTTGCATACCCTGCTATATGTGGGCTGAGTGGAACTTCCAAAATTATAGTTTTCCAACGAGTGTGAGCGTGAGAAAGACTTCCAAAATATATAAAAGTATCTTACGTCGCGCTTTGGCATATCTGATTGAGGAAATGAAACTAACTATACATGTCCATATAACAGTTACTTACATTTTAATGATTTTTTTGTCATTTTAAATGTTAATTTTATATTTGAAGTAGTCGTAATTTCAAATACTAATGTTATTGACGATAACTAACCAGTGTTAAATAAAAATATTACGTATCGCGCCTTGGAGCTTGTCACGTTCCATACAACGGCTTCTTCAATTTAATACAAATAAAAGCAGATTGTGGGATGTGATCTTTATAAATGTTACAAGAATAACAATAATCATAGCACATGTTGTGTTTGGCCTTCAGATGAGTATCCATTTATATCAAATAATATGGTTCATTTCTTCTATAGCATAAGTAGTATTAATTTATTTTATAATTTTATTTGGTTGTTTTAGCTTCACGCTCTATCCCGCATATTGTTAGAATCCACGCTGTACTTCATATGAAGAAAAAACCTTATGTTAGGGTGGTCTGTTCCCCATGCATTGCTCAATTATCGAGATGGTGTATTAAGTGGTGAAATTCAACGTCGTGAAAGTGGAAATAATTTATGTCCCATAGTGGGAATCGAACCCGTATCCGTACCGTTTACTGTGAGACGTTGTACCGTTGCGCCACGACGGATGGCTGATAGCTGAACTGTCTTTTATATATTTAAAGTTATTCTAAACAAGTATCAGCTTAGCAAATTATTTAAACGTTATCTAAGCCCTATACTAGGTACAAACATGTTTGTTTAAATCGTTCTAAATGTAATATTTCGTTTGGTCCGTCCTTACCTTTGTTTAACGTTTTCAAAATTATCAGCTACTCATACCTGAACTAAACTAATTATCTTCCTTAAATGGAATACTTGCAGGTGTACGTCCACCAGGGTAACTGCGAGCACCTGTTCACCTTCTCCGAGGTGCGTGTGCTGACGGCGCGCGACGCGCTGCACGCCGCGCTGTACCCCCTACATACTGCCATATCGCAGAACCAAACTATCTATTGTACAACTTGCGCTGAGTTCGGTGCCAAATGGATAGTTACAGGGTGCTCCAGAGTCCCCTTCGATCCGGCCTTCTTCTGTGATACGTGTCTTAAATTGTATTTGTATAAAGATGGAAAGAAAATATGTGAGTTTAAAGCCTACTCGTATAGGGGTAATGAGCTCAATGTACTTAAACCGCCTGGGTAAAGCTTGCGATGTTTAATTTTAATTTTAGGGAATAGAGTGTCTTAACACTAAGTTCCATCTCCTTACCCTGCTGTATGCGAGATGCGCGGGATACAGCGGGAAGTTAAAAAAAAGTTTATTTTAACCCTGTGAATGAAATGGGAAATGTTAATAATATTTTTTTTGTCTTATATGTTGTTTTATCTGCTTATTTCGAGATTTCTCTTATGTTAAAGCATATAGAGATAACTAAATTTCCATTAAAAAGCAACAGCTTATTTGTATTGTCTAATGTATCGAAGTTGTAATTTAATGGATACTTACTCAATGGATGTTACAGGGTGTTCTCGAATCAATTTCTTTTTGTGATACATGGTTTAAGTTTTATTTGTATAAAGATGGGAAGATAATGTCATTTAAAAGCGTATTCGTATAGAAGTAATATACTTTAACTTAAGCCATTTGGATAGTATTAATATTAAGTTTAATTTTAACTCTTAATTTTATAATAAATTTAGTTATTCTACGTGTGGTTTTATTTATTTCCTCCTAAGAATTAAGCAATGAATAAAATCTATTATACCATTTCAAAGCTTATGTCTATAGAGACAACGATTTTTTTTAAAAAAGGTAATCTCCGTGTAAACACTGTTTTGTTGTTTATAACATTTTTAAAGTATTATTTAACTTAGGAAAAAAAAACTTTTTTTTACAAACATAAAAAATTCTGATGACACAAAAAGATCAGTTCAAAGCTAAAGTAACATTAATCGTATAGTAACTAGTGATCTGTTACGCCCTAGAATCCTAGATGATGGGTCTAGGAACGGAATAAGGACGGAACGGATGTATCTTAATGGGAAACGGAACCTTACCTTACCTTGACATTAACTTCCTGTGCATCAGCAGAAGGGACGTGGATAAGGATACAGCGTAAAACTTAAAAAACAGAGTGCATTGGGAACGGAGTGTCTTAACATTAAGTTTCATCTGCCAACTCTGCAACATGCGGGATACAGCGTGAAGCTATATTTTTACATAATCTATGACAGAACCTGTGGTCACTAAGGCCGGGGTCTTAGTGACCACGCGGTACACAGACTAGATGATGTCACGACCAGGAGCAGCAGCATGTGGAAGTTGATTATTTATCTCACATCAGCTGCTAAGGGTATAATCTAAATGTTCTCACGCCGACGCGTTTTATTTAAAAATAGATGTTCCAGTAATTGTTTCAATTCTATTAAGATTTGTAAGGATATTGTGTTATCTTTTGTTGTTAGATGGTGTTGCTGTGAGGCATGTGGCGCAGTGCAAGAATCATGGCCGGTTAGCCTTGCTTATGCTGAGCTAGTGCCTGATCGGTAGTTTGATTCCCGATTGAGGTAAATTATTATATTTTATTACATTTTATTCCATATTATGTGTTATTTTGATGTATAGATAATCTATATTATTGTAAAGTATCATCTAAATTTATTTAGTAGTTTTGTGTGTGAAAATAGAACTAATATCCATTCTTACAAACTTCCATTTCACATTTATTATATTCTCATTTGTTTATATTTTTAATATATTGAAAAAAATATTAACTTAAAGTTTGGTACTTAGGTTTGAGTACCGCTTTATGGTTTCAAAACATTTAGGTCCTTATTTAAAATTTTCCTTTTTAGTACATTGACTAGCAATTTCCTACGAAAACACCTATTTTCTAGAACAAAATACGGCCAAGGTGAGTAAAGCGTTTTGCTAAATCGTTCTTTACTTATCTATTGTAGTGTGGCAGGTCGTTCCATCTTCGTTAAAATGTGCAACTTATTCTCACGTATCTAGGACAATGCAGATTTGAGTCACTGTTGTATGCACTGATACTGGTTTATTGGGCCACACGCAAATATGCCTAGAAATACTGTAAATATGTATATAATTTTGATAACTTAAAGGTAGACTAAAACTTTGCTAGGTAGTAATTTGTACTGATTTTATTTTTTTTACCTTCACGCTTTATCCCGCACATAGTAGGGTAGGCAGATGGAACCTAGTTTTAAGACACTCCGTTCCCCACTTTCTGCCGAATTATGGAGGCATTGCGTGTTGGATGGCAGAACTCAACGCCGCGCTTAGCCTCAGAGTGAGGAAATGGAAATATAAATTTAAGTAAATATTTCATCTCCTCAAGTGGGGATCGAACCCACAACCAGTCGGTTTTACAGTCACACTTTGTGCTGCTGCGCCACGACTGGCCTATAAATTAATATAATTACGAATATATGTGAGCTTATACACTACTCGAGGGATGGCTTATAAGTTTTAGATTCACGCTTTATCCTAATCCCACATATTGCAGTGTAGGCAAAGAGATCTCAGTGCCAAGACACTCTAATCTCTTGTTCCCGTCCAAAGTTGTGACACTTGGCGCGTGTTGAGTGTGAAACTTGGACGGTTTTTAAGAGGTGCGGATTCTAATCCCGCTACTTTCCGATTCATATACGTTTCTAAACTTGTATTTTTACTTTCCAGAGTGTAGTATAACACTTGGAAAATGTTATAGATTTGTTTGCTTTTTTCCGAAAATGTTACCTTATTAGCTATGTCACACGCTGTTTGCCTTGTTACAGTATCTACGCAAAATATGTTAAGCGATTTAAAATGTATAAGCTCTATTTAATCGCTTGAAAATATTTCGTGTCAGCTTATAATTTTATATTCTTCCATGGAACAATATGTGTTTCTGATCAGTCTTGATTAGTAAGATATATGTTTTATAGGTCTAACCAAATTAATTGTACTTAGTTTTTAATTCACTTATATATACATCTAACTATAGTATAGTTGACTGTTTGTTATCTTTTCTTTATTTTTCCGGCAACAGTCTCAGCGACCACTCACACACTTCTATATATAGTTGTCAGAGCGTCTATTTAATTCCGTGGTACCATAAACCTTGATCTTCATCGTCGATCTCTCTTGTCGCGTATAAAACGCTAATGAAGCTGTGGGCAGTGGGCGGCGCATAGGAATTGCAGTATGCAATTGAGCGGCAATCGCATTTGCTGAATTAAGATAGCGCATCCAGGTGGTCTTCCGCGGGGGTGGGTTTCCTGTGCGGCGCGTGACTTGATGAGGAAAATTGGTTTGTTATTTTGTTTAGATTTACACTCTGTATATGTAGAGTTTTCTGTTGCTAATGCTGACAAACATATACGAAAGTAACTGTAGTATAGAAAAATGAAGTTTTGCATTTACAGTCCATGGAGAGAGTAGTTATACAGTAAGAGTTAATTTATCTTCTGAACTTGTTTTTATATGAACAAATTCCCGATCCAAAGTTTTCCAATTTCTAAGGAATATTTTATATTTCAAAATAAATCTTTTAAATAAATTCTTTGTGACCTATCAAATATTGTTATAAACGACATTTTTTTTTGGTTTCTTTTTTCTTATAATTTAGTTAAGAGTTGTTATTCGCCACAGACTTTTGTTGTCCGTGCCTTTTATGTACTCAATAGATTATTAAAACCGTTGTATTTTCTTTTTAAAATGTGAAGTGGACGTAAAATCTTGCTATCTTGAATGGCTATGGGGAATGGAGTTTGTGGCCGTTGATTATGTTGATCGCGGTGCAGTTAGTTGATTTCGTAATATTACTATTGCCTCCTTAAGTTTAATTTAATTGATGTTTTTGGAATAATAAACTGTAAAGTAATATCAAAAACATCCATTGTTGTTGTAATTTTAAATGGTAAAATATTATTATGGTAATCGTTTTAATGTCGTATAATTATGTGATGATTTTCACGAGAACAATCTATTTGGGTCGCGTTCCGATGATATGATTCTTTGTTATCAAATATTATCTCTGCAGGCATTCTGACAGAAAGCCTTTTCTGATAACACTAGAAATTTTAGTCTATCTATACTTATTAGGTATAGGACCTAGGTTTTATATAAAATATATAGAATATTCGTGTATCATATGTAGCCGTTATGGCCATTAATACATTATACTTGATTTCGTAAACAATGGATTTAAAGGATTAGGGGGCTAGAAATATTTAATATATTAATTTGCCCGCTCTGCTAACGAGGCAACGCGCGGTTAAGTTTCGCCATTCAACACGAACTACCGCCAGAAACGGAGTATCAACACTAGTTTACCAGGCTTCCTATGCCTACCTTGCTATTTTAACTTACATACCAAGGACAGGAAAATACGTAGAAACATAAAAAAAACATCGTAACAGGACTCGAACCCGATTAAGCTATATTGAAATCGAATCGAATCGAAATCACATGCTTTTAAATGAGCTACGTCGAAACCGTTACATGCTTGTTACAGATTATTTTTGTTGTTATCACTTCCGTAGGGATATTTTATAAATTTATGTTACCTAAGGATTATGCTGAGAATTATTATTTGCGCGGCGTGAGTTCTTCGAGTCAAAAATCTGTGTTTTCAATTGAAAAGGAAATAGGATTAAGGACTGCCGTGATACTACCCTCTGCTACGCAGTTGTTTTTATTTTAATTAAAAAAAAAGTTTAAAGCTAGCTAGCTAGCCAAATGCAGAGAGATAAGTCTCAATTATATGTAGTACGTAATGATATGTGGAGAACGGAGTGTCTTAACACTAGGTTCCCTCTGCCTACCCTGCTGTGTGCGGGATACAGCGTGAAGCTGATTTTAGATGTGGTACAGAATACCATCACCTTATACAATAGAATAAATGCAAGACGCCAAACAGACTTATGTATATATATAAAAGGACTTGTGCTGACTGACTGAGGTAAGACGCACGCAGAGCCGTAACCGCTGATGGTAGAAACGTGAAATTTGGGCAGATGTTTATTTTCATATTCTGGACATCCACTAAGAAGGGAATTTGAAAAATTTTTACCCTAAAGGAATGAAATAGGGGTTGAAAGTTTGTATGGAATTTTTTTTTAAACTGTACCGATTTTTATGAAATTTGAAAATCAGACTCTTAAAAATATTTCATTGAACACGTGTTTCATTGTTTTTAAGAATTCACCCCCTAAGGGTTCAAATAAGGGGTTGAAAGTTTATATGAAAAAATCTTTAAATTGCCACCGATTTTTATAAAAATTTTAATGCAGACTGTTAAAAATATTTTATTGAACACGTGTTTCGTGGTTTTTTTAGAATTCACTCCTAATCAGCGGGCGAAGCCGTGCGCGCCCTCTAGTATACATATATACCCGTAGTTACCATTTTATATAATATGAAGATACATATAATAATAATAAGTGACCATGTTAAATAACCGACGGTATTATATCACCAGCACATGTTTATTGTGTCAATATTACCTCATCGCCGCGTATTTGAACGCCAGCACCGTCGCCGTCGCGATTAATGATTTTTATAGTCTCAAATATTGTTTACAATGGTAACATATGCTCGTTTTTTTTAATATGTATGTATGTATGGAATTGAGATGATTTTGAGATTATAATATTTTTTGATTTTTTTTTGTATAGAATGCAAGTGTTCCTCGGAGTTTCTCCGTAGATTACAATTTTCTCTGGTTTAACATACATGCATTTAATATGTGATTTATTTTCTTGAATCACTCTATCTATTAGTGAAAACCGCATTATAATCCGTTGCGAAATTTAAAAGATGTTAAGTTCACGTTCAGTTTCACGCTGTATCCCACACGTAGCAGGTTAAGCAGAGGGAACCACCTGGGAACCAAGTATTAAGACACTCCGTTCCTATTAAGACAACTTTTTTTTTTATTTTTTTTTTTTATTTTAATTCTTACTTTCACTACAGACTTTATGGTCCGTACCTTTTGTTATATTTACATTTCTTTTAATACTTTTTCTATAGATATTACTTAGAACTAGACTTATGTTATTACATACATATATTTCTATATTTATACAATATCTGCTTAAGAAAGTCCAGTTATTCACTTCAGTTGCCACTTACTAAATTAATCTAACACTATAATCTAAATCTACATGCATAAAAA
>JAATLQ010031195.1:0-10533 GCA_013421005.1 Heliconius erato x Heliconius himera | reverse complement strand
TGTGACTGTAAAACCGACTGGTTGTGGGTTCGATCCCCACTCGAGGAGATGAAATATTTACTTAAATTTATATTTCCATTTCTTCGCTCTGGTGCTGGTCGAAGCTAAGCTCGGCAGAAACTGGGGAACGGAGTGTCTTGAACACTAGGTTCTCTCTGCCTACCCTGCAGTGTGTGGGATACAGCGTGAAACCGATTTATTTATTTTAAGTTAATGACTCTGCTTAGTTTACGAATCGAAATGTCATTAATAATAACATGCTCTTTTAATGTACTAAAGTAAGTGGTCGATATTAAATAGGAATCTTCCATGTAGCGTTGTTAGTGTTGTTTAGCCAAATTCTTGTGAAAAAATAATAATATGTAATAATTAAATTATAACATGAATGTATATAGCTATGAATGTATACTGATGGCTCATTGTGTTAATGAGAATTATTGAATTGTATAAATCTACATAATTATATATTATCTAATATACATAATTATATAATTGTTGTATAAATCTAAAATCAAAAAACTAAAAATGTATAAATACAAAAAAAAAATGTTTGCAATGTAAAATATAATTTATAAATATTTTGTATAATCAATTTAATTGCGTAACGAATTCAGTGTAGTTAACATTTACTTTATTTAATTTTAGTTAAGGAATAACAGGACTTATTTACAAACATCACATAAGTCTAGTTTAATGTAATAATTATTTTGATTTAAAGAAAATTACGAATTAAGAAAATGTATTTCAAATTGTATAATTTACATATTATGACATGTGAATATATCTAATTTAATAGTTTTTGTAAATATCCTTACTTGTGCTAAAAATATAATTGTTATGTAACTGTTGGCACAAAACTAAAGCTATTTAAATTAGGACATTTATAAATTGTGAACTATTCTTAAATCGCGAAGGGACTCGCGATTAGCAGGATGGCCGAGCTGTTAGCATAACTTATTTACAATGTAGTAATAGGTGTCACTGTAATTGCGAGTACGTCATTTGATATTGTTTCCATTATCGATTGTATTAAGTGGCGGTAGTGTGCTGCGTCTTTTCCGGTGGATTTCCAATATAAGCAAAAACGACGCGGCACTCGTGTTCATTACGTTCTAAGATATTGTCAAGACAACTTGTCATTACAATTCATATTTCAATATTGTGGCTACGAGAGTATATGTGTATATAACAAGTGTAAATAAATTTATTGTAAAAGCTGGATTTGGTGTCTGATTTGTTGGTTCGCCTAACAATATATACATATTATCGTATTTGAAAATTTGCATTGCATTCGCATTTAGGTTGATTACAGGTTAATCCAAATATCCTTCATATTAAGAGAGTATAAAAACGTAACTATTTTATCGCAGAAACTATTTTAAACAAATAATTGAAAAAATATTGTAAGTAGGTATATTTAAATTATTCGCACTTAGAATTACAGTTAGAAGCTGTGCCGCTGTGCCACGACAGTCCTAAAAATAAACGTAAGATACAATAATACCTTCAAATACCATAGAATTAATCCGTCCGTCCGTCCGCTGTAGGATTGCACTTAGTTCTAGCGAAATTATGAGTCTGTGAGAGGAAGATAAGCGACATAGACTTGCACTGAAGGCGACGTCACTACGTCATAATAATGTAAATATACCTATTGTATGTAATCGTCTATTGATAAAGTAAAGAGAGAAAAGTAAAATTAACACGTAAAATATATGAAATGTTGTTTTATTGTACAAACATTACTCAAATGTCTCAAGATATATATAAAAGTTTTTTTTTTGTTTTTGTTATGGAAAGTACAAGGCAGGTCAGCTGGTGGTAAGTAATCTCATTACTCATCGCATTCCACAAATGTGTGGTGCATGAAAGGAAGTTTCTACGGAACCCCACACGTATAGTGCCACGTATCCAGGTGGCAAGTGTAAAGAAATCAAACACCTCGAGGATTTTACAGAATTTATATTTCTTCCAGAGTAAAATACTATTAAACTTGTACAATGTCCATCTTAAATTCTAATACAATATGTTATTCTAGAGGACCTCTTTCTTCTTCCGCTCCAAGTCTAAAAGTATATCTCGAATTTTCCGACCACATCAAGCGTCATTTCATTAATATTCTCTGGTGACAGTTCTATATTATTTCTTTAAAACATCTTTTTATTCAACAAAGAGGTTGATTTACATTTTTATAATAAATTATTGCGAATATTAAAACTAATTAATATAAAATCATTACACAAGGATGATATTTAAGTCTGTGACGTACTGTGTAGTTAGAAAATTCAACACACACACAGAACACAATATCTGTCTTTACTTTAAATAAAGACAATAAGAAAAGTGTCGATGGACACATTCTTAGTGTAATATTGTATCATTATAAAAGTAGATTAAATTTAAATTCCTCATTAGCGAATGTATTGGTAAGAAGTATCATTGATATAAGTATCTTAGCCCTTCGGGTTTTGCTTCATTATAGTATCAGGTATTATAATATAAATGTATAAATTTAAACATAGTAAATATAACAATCTCAGTGATTGACGTTTGTTCTATAAAAATATAACTAGTGATACCAAATTTAGAACGTTAAGGGCCAGTTTCACCACTGTCTGATAAAGTTCCGGACAAATTTATCTGTCAGACATAATTTTAGCTATAATTTTTGATTCCACAGGTCTCGTATAGCAGTATCTAGTAGATACTCATTTGACAAATGCATTTCTTGTTTACGTACTTATTTGTAATTTAAAAATGTAACAAATAGTATGAATTGTTACCTTCTATTATCGTCCATTAATGAGAAAATTATTCTTGAAAATATAAGAAATAGTTATTTTGTATTTTCATCCTCTGTCTATAAGTTAGCATTAACTGTTAGATTACACTTCTATACATTTTTGCTCTTAGGAATAATATAGACCCGGATAGGTATCGTTCAAACTTTTAATTGATCTACTGGCATTCAGATTTTGATGCCTCTCTAATTAATAATCCATCAAAGGTATAAGTTAATGAACGTTGTTAGAGTTAAATTAAGATGTTCCTTTATAAAAGTATTTGTTATTAAATACTTCTACATTTTTATATATATTTTTAACTTAACTTTCCTTGAAATATATATATTGTGCATCTTTCTGGGTGGAAAAAAAATTCTAGCTTAAACATTTTTTATAGCCATATTTCTGATAGAATTATAAATAAAACTTAAATGGAATGGATAAATCATAATATGTAAAATGCAACTGTTCATCGAATCCAGGGAAAAATTTGTGAACGGAGTGGATGCGGGATGAACGTAATGTTGTAAAAAACACCGATTAAATCCAATAATAATAAGCACTCGGTGGAATGAAATATTTAATATTTTTATTTCCTTGCTCTGGTTCAAAGCGCGGCGTTGAGTTCCACTACTCAACAAGCAATGGCTCGAGAATTCGGTGGAAAGTCGAGAACGAAAGTGTCTTAGCTAATGGGAATGGAGTTCCCAGGTTCCACCTGCCTGGCAGGCATGTAAAGCTAAAGCTCTTTGCTCTCTTTTTTTGCTTTCCTTTGAAATATAGTTTTGTGTAGTTTTAGTCTTAAATCTCATGTTAAAGCTGATATGTAAAGATATAAATTGTGAACGAACGAGTTCGAACGAGTTCCGAAGTTCGACTATAAAATGAAAAGTTATCCTTCAATCTTAGATCATCTCCGTGTATACTACCTACGTTATAAATTCTCTAGGATATAGATTCTGATTTTGAAATTGTAGGTACTGTATTTCCTTTTCGATACATTTTATATATCGTAATATCGGTACGAAAGGAGATTTTTAAACCTCTTTAAATATCTGTGCATTAACATAATGTAAAATAAAGCTGTTGTTAAGACGAAATGTATGGGACTGGGAATGATGTTTCACCAATAGCTAAATCTATAAGAAATATCAATATAGACGGTAAATGGAACGATATCGTAATGAGATTTTGTAAAAACAAAATTCTTAACATCAGATTTTTATAAACAATTATTAAATAATAATATATTATTATATAATAGTGAAATAAATAATAATTAAATTGACGCTCGCGGTTTCGTCTTCAAGGACAATACGTTTCTCGCCTATTTCAACTTTGGCAACGGCTATGGCAACTTTGTTTACGTGGACTTAAGAACGTAAAATAGAAAACCCGTTTTACTTTATCCTTACCGATCTGTGATTATTACAACGTTACGTTTCTTAACTTAGCCATATGTTAAATTACAACTTCCTAAGCCCAATGGTTTTGTCAATGCGTTCTCTGTCAGTCATTTACTAACGGAATAATATACAACATATCTCACTATCTTCCTAAATAGATATATGTTATTATCACAATAAGAAAGAAAATATTTTTAACGTCAATTATCATCAAAAATATTTGTTTACAACACAATTATAAAAGGTCCTGACAAGAAAAAAAAACTTCAAAGCTTATATTTACTAAAACGGGATTCCCAATTTCAAAGAATAAACATCTCAGTTCTTACGCACAGAGCAACGGTAACGGAGCTTACAAATTAAAACTTGACATTATTTTTTTCTACTTTTTCTATTAACTTTTCTATTAAACTTTGTTTTCCGTTAGGGGATGAGCCTGTCTCGAGATTTATCTGCGCGATACAGTTCTCTGTAAAGTAAATTCAATTTGGTTTTTGCCTACTGTCTCTATCGCTTGCAGTTTCTCTAAACCTTTTGAGGTTTTCTACTAATTATGGCGCGTGTACCTAAAATTCTGTCTATCTAATTACGGAATGCTTTCAAGCGTTATTTTGGTCGCTCCTTTTACTGTGTTATGTTACTTGTGTAAACTTTTTGTACCAAAGTCATATTAAGTTAATTAACGTTATTTAATACTTCCCTATATAAATATCTACTTAACCTATAAGGTCTTATATACACGACTAAAGAAGATATCACATTTTTATGATATTGTATTTTTTAGCTTTACGTTGTATCCTACATATGGCAAGGTAACCAAAAATAATCTGGGAATCTAGTGTTAAGACACTCCATTCTCTATGAAGACAATTCTATTCCCCACTTTCCACCGAGTCTTAATGCATTGCGTGTTGAGTGCCAAAACTCAACATCGCGTTTTGCTTTGTTACCAGAGCGTTTAGAAAAAATAAAATTAAATCAGCTTCACGCCCCTTAAGTGAGTGGGTATCATCGATCCCAAAACCGTCTCGTATATAACCATTCCGTTATGTTATTTTACAAGTTTTGTATACAACGACACAAGTTTCAAATACATCCCACGCTCTTTTATTTATTTATTTTTTTCAAATATAAAATTATGAAACCATTAAACGTAAAATTTAAAGTTTTATGTAAATATCAAATATCTTTTGAGATATTTTCTTAGAGTAAGACATACCTAATAAATCATTATACTATTCCTAGAGTTTCAGATTAATTTATAATACCTTTAACTTCCAGTTAAGCATTTCAGCAGTTAAATATAAAAAAACAAAATCTCCACATTATTCACTTAACCGTAATGTTCTACTCATAATTTAGACCGCCCAGTGTGGAACATGACAGAGATTTTAATTAAAGCATGGTCATATGTGCCTTAAGCGTTTCACAGACATTTGTTTATATAGAGTGTTTTGATTGTTGTGTTTAATGTGAGGTCTTGAGAATTTATACATTTTACAAAATATATACTATTATGTTTGCTCGAGGTGTATATAAATATAGATAATTAAAATTAGAAAAAAGGTCTGGAGTTATAAAAAAAGTCATAAAATTATTTGTTTTGAATAAAAACTTGTTTTTAAGATAAATATATATATATACATTATATTTTATTATAGCAAAAAAGTGTTCGTAAAAATCTTTGTTGATGGCTTGTTCAATCTATTCCTATAGAAGTCACGTTAAATATTTACGGCTCAAGAGAACACGTCTTGCCGGAAGAGGTCATTATAACTTTATAAATCCACGAAGATCTGTCATAAAGGAAGTCTAACTTTCAACAGTTTTTACAACTTAACCATTCATAAAAACATATTATTTTTGTTTGTAAGTTTATATAAGATTTTTAATCAAACTTACTTAATATTGAGATTTAAGTTCCTTCTTCAATTTTTTTTATATTCACGCTGCTGTATGCGGGAGCATATAGCAGGATAGACAGAAGAAACCTAGGAAAATGGGAACCTAGTGTCGAGATCCTTCATTCCCCACAACATGTTCCTTTAGTTCCATGCGTTGATCTATAAATTAAGCATTTTTTTAAAAATACCAGACGGTTAAGTTTTGTCGGTAGGTATTATATCAAGTTTATAAAAAATATTTAAAAAAATCATATATTTTATTTAAGAAATTTTTAACAAAAACTTCAAATAGGTAAATTATTTTTTGATAAGGATATAGGGATTTGAATACCCTGTACTGTGTGAGGGCCATCCATAATACAAACTAAAAACTTACGGTGTCCTCCTGTACTAGTAGGTACGTAGGTATGAGTGCTACTGAAATAAAAGAGTTGTACTTCTCAACACGCAATGGCTAGAAAATTCGACAAAAAGTGGACAACAGAGTGTCTTAACAGTAGGTTTCCTCTGCCTACCCTGCTACATGCGTGAAGCTAAAAGACAAAAATAATCAAATTGTATTAAACGCGCTAGTATTTTACAGTACAGTAAACGGTGTTTATTGAAATTTGCACAGAATATTACAATAAACGACGCTATTGAGACAGTGGACGCTGTACTCCTTACTTGACTCAGTTATTGTGGAAATACACAGAATAAAGAAAGAAAACTTCCCTTTATTTTTTCGTTGTTGAAATTACTGTTAACAACTGAAACGTTTTAAGTAAATATTTGTCTTTATTTTTCTATATTACGAAATGGGTGATACATTTTACGTTTTGTTTATTTATCTTTAAAATTAGTTGTCACTTACAATTCCGTTCGCGTGGAATTATAAACTTCCTCATACTGTTACTATTTCAATGTTCTATGTTTTCGACAGTTACACGTAGAATATGACAAATCGTTTTATTAATTATTATTTTCATTTCTTTCGCTCTGGTACATAGAAACAAGGCAAATGCCCGGCGTTGAATTCCGCTCAACACGCAATGCCTTGAAAAATTCGGCGGAATATGGGGAATGGAGTGTCTTAACACTAGGTTCCTTATAGTTACCATGCTGTATGCGGGATACAGCGTGAAGCCAATTTAATTAAATTGTTTATTAGTGCTCTTTCTCACTACTCAAAAAAATATTAAATTTTATGCCACTTTGTGACAAAAAAATCATTTGGTGTAATGATATGAAATTGCAATTAACATATTGAATTAAATATATCTAGGCTGTTACGTATATTTAATCAACTCGACGGACGGAGCAGAAGCTACTGTCAAACTTCTATTCTACGCTATCTGCTCCAATTCGAGACAGCTTACTTTGAATCAAAACAATTTACTTTACACCCATTAAAAAGCAATTGTTACATAAGGCCAGTCGTGGAGCAGAGGCACAAGCGTGTAACTATAAACGCGACAGGTTGTGGGTTCGATACCCACTCGAGGAAATGAAATATTTAATATTTGGATTTCTTCGCTCCGGTGTCGAGGCGGCGTTGAATCCATCACTCAACATGCAAAACCTCCAGAATTCGGCGAAAAGTGGGGAGCCGAGTGTCTTAATACTAGGCTCCCTCTGCCTACTTTGCTATATGCGGGAATACAGTGTGAATCTGAAAGAAAACAATACTACCACAACCGAAAACAAACAAAATTTGAATTAATAAAACATCGCAATTGAATACTCCAAACTCAGCCGCAAATCCACCACACTTGTTATTCACAGCGAGTGCGATTCAGCAAAAAAACATTCAAATATACTTTATGGGATCCATCTTTGTATTCTCCGAGCGCCTAACGATGAGCCTCCCAGCGTTTATATTAATCACTTAGTTAGACAAGTTAACGTTCTGCTGAGATATCGTTAATTTAACACTTAAAATGTTTTTATTTAAGTGGATGATTGCGAGAGAGAGGGGGAGACTGTACTGGTCCACGTTCGAGCTGAGGAGAGATTGATGAGGATGCTGGAGAATTCGAGCAGTCTACATTTGAATGAGAAAAACTGTTGAAATTTCGAAAAGGCAGCGATTGTATTTTTTCCTCTGTAACTCGTAATACAATAATATAATTTTTAATTTACATGCCGACTTGTTTTAGGGGCTGCCAGATAAGATAACAAACGTATAAAAAATGTTACGTTAAAGAAAATTCTGGTTTAAATAGCTTTCTTAATGGAGTTCTTGTGAGGAATGTGATGTGGTGGGGTTCGACTGTTTTGGTAGAGTTCATAAAGAAATTATATATTATTTTGTTTGAAATTTCTTTGTTTTTATTGATAGTAGATTAAATTTGAGGAACATTATGTTATTTATTTGTCTTACTACAAGCACATTAAAAGGTGAAAGTTAAACATTGTATCTTAGCGCAACTATTTTTTATGGAAAAAAACAAGTCAAGCAAACGTTCGGGTCACCAGATGGTAAGTGGTCACCGCCGCCCACCGGAGGAGCTACGGTGAGGTGTGTCGCCGGCCTTTGATATTGATTTTTAGCTTCACGCTGTATCCCGCACATAGCGGGGTAGGCAGAGGTAATTTGGAAGATATTTCCGTTCCTCACTTTCCGCTGAACTCTGGAGGCATTGCGTACTGAGTGGCCGAACTCAACGTTGCGCTTTAAATATTTCATTTCTTCGAGTGCAAAACGAATCTACAAACTGTCGCATTAATACGAAAATCTTTAAACAGCTTAGATCAACATTCATTTTAATGGTTTTCAGATTATATTTAGGAAAGTTTCGGGGCCTCTAATCAGATGTGAGTGCTAGTGTCCCCTCCCTCGACGCTCGTGATGAGATGTGGACGGATGTGACTCGATTACAATGTGAGGAGTCGACTTAATTAATTGACTAAACTTTTACGCGCGTACATTGTTTGATTTATAATAAAATTATCTTCTCCCCTATGCTTTATTTATATCCAATACATTTAGTGATTACAAAGCCAATTTGTGAGAAAGTGAATAAATAATATTGGTTTATGCACTTGATATTTAATTTTTTTCTCTGGGGTTAAATCTACTTCGTTACGGTTTTGGGAAAAAATCCAAGAGACTCCCACGCCGTACGCATATTTTTCTTCCAGTGCAAATGAGTTTAAAGCTTGCTTAGGAAGATATAACAATGTTATTCAGATATAGAGGGGTAAGATGTGTCAAATATGCGAGAAATACATTTGCTTATAGAAAACGGAAGGCCAATAGGATGTCACACTTGATCAACAAGCAGCGCGCGAGATTCGGTTAGTATCAGTCAGTGTAAGCAACTTTTTTTCTATAAAAGAAAAAATGTTTTAATATGTTAAAGTCCTCTGCCTTTGATCTATATTTGCTTGTTATATTGACGTTGTTTGAAAGATTCGTTACTCTTTATACTTATAAAATATCCTGCTTTGGGGGAAAATAGGATAATGGATACACAGAACCTTTTGTGCTGAGTGATCCCGGCCTAGAATAGGATCATCCTGGTACTGGTGGTGTCGTAAGGGGCGAGTAAAGTACGTGTGGTCGTGTCACGTCGGCAGCAATGGCAACACGCGTGGGCAGACTCAACCGGATTATCACCACCCCCGGTATTTAAAACCGGCGTGAAGTAGTGGCTTTATGCCACTGCGTTTCGTATCAGGTAATGCCGGGCTCCGGCGCCCAACCCACCTTAAAGGCCGGCATCGCACCTGTAGCTCCTCTGGTGTTGCACGAGGTCGTGGGCGGCGGTAATCACTCGTTTGCGGCGGTAAGGCTCGTTTGCCTTGTCTTTTTCATAAAAAAAAAGAATCGAAATGTGATACTTACTGGGTCAAGAGTACTTCCGTATAAGTATTTTAGTTTAAGAGAACAGTAGGTAGGCTTTTGTTTATCATTTCTTGCGTTTAAGTATCCTGATGTTTATTTTGTTTACTCTTCTTCTGTTCTTTTATTATTTTCTTTACCTTTTAAACATAGGAAATGTTTTTAATTTAATTATACCACGACAAAGTCGTTCAAATATAGGTCGTAGAACAAGAAATGCAAATAAAAATCGTTTAAATCTTAGTAATGAAAGCGTATATGAGACGGAAATTAGATAGTAATTTAAATATATTTACTTATTGAGAGGGATGTTTGTCAATAATGATATTAATCCTTACCCTTTTAAATAAGTTATTAATTTTCTACGTTAAACAGAGATAAATTTTGCTTTTTACAATATTTCGAAATTACAAATAGTTTTAGAGAAAAGCTATATCGACTCATGTTATCCCTTACTCTCAGTGTATAAATAAGTATATTAGTTATCTTGGCCATTTAATGTAGATCAAAATGTTGATTAGTAGCACAGATTTGAAATTACGATACTAAAAAATTCTTGCTGTGTAACGGCTCGCCGACCTCCACGCTTCCCCCCGCGCCCTCGACATTTTGCT
>JAATLQ010031194.1:0-10533 GCA_013421005.1 Heliconius erato x Heliconius himera | reverse complement strand
AAATAATGATGTATTTACTAAATTATCGATTGTAACATAATAAATTAGTTTATGAAATATAAAATTGGGATATCAATATTGTTTTTTTATCCAGTCCTTTAAAAAGTAGATATAAGAATTTAATCAAATTTCACTAATAGATTATTTTATTTATTGCTTCTTTTTACTATATACAATATAAAATTATTAAATACTTAAATATAATCATTTTACTTATAGAAATAAATAAATTCTAACACCCGCAAAATTTAATTTGCGAATTATTTCCCCTTGACTTACAATCCTGAAACTGTTACTGGTGTCAGAATTCAGCGGAAAGTAGGAAGCGGAGTGTGCGTTCGGAAGGAATACTGCGTGAAACTCTAATAAAAAATTACAATGACTTGACTCACCATTGCATTCTGTTAGACACATATTAATCGATGAATGGCGTTATATTAAATTAATTGAAGTAATTAGGATATTCATATTTATATGTAAATTATTAATAGGAAAATTAATTCAAAAAAAGCAATAATAAACTCGTACTATTTAGTATATTCATACAATATGAAGTGAATTGAGATTTATTCATCTCACGTCCAATTTCAGTGATCGATGGCAATTTTATACGATTAGTATACGAGTACAGGAATAAAATATTACTCAATAGATACTCTGCCCCCACTTTCTGCCGAAATCTGGAGGTATTGCGTGTTGAGTGGCGGAAATAAACGCTGCACTTCGCCTCGACACCAGGGCGGAGAAATGAAAATATATTTTTAAACATTTTTAAAGTGTTATTCCACAATTAGGATAATATCTAATAAATAGCATTCTCTTTTGCCAGACGATAATTCTTAGTAATTATCTTTGGGTAACGGAAATTTGTAAAAATCTCCCTGCAGCGATGCTAACAACATAAATAAGTTGTAACAAGCGTATACAAATTTCCTCGTTCTGGTAGGCAAAGCGTGGCCGTGAATTCTGCCACTAAACATTCAATGCCTCAAGAATTTGGCGGAAAGTGGAGGATGAAAGTATATTATTGAGAAGGGAGTGTCTTAAGACTAGGTTCTCTGCTTACCCTGCTATTTGTGACATATAACTTTAAGTAAAAAAATGTATTTTGTATGAAATACCAATAATTTTTTACTTTTAGAATTGGTTCCTAAATATGTATTGTAAGCCAATATTACATACTATATGCTATTCTCAATATGAATCCCTTATAAATGCCTGCTATTACAAAACTCATATTGTGCCGCACAGGTAAGTCCGAAACTTTTTCAAATTTTAATATGGCAGAACAAACATAAATCTTTCATATCATTTACATCTACAGAGTCTCTTGAAAAAGCATCTGAAAATTATCGAGTACATTTCATTCGTTGCTAAACAACACTATTTTTTATTATTCATTTCTCTTTTTTTAATTTCACGCTGAATCCTGCATATAGCTGGGTAGGTAGAGGGAACCTAGTGTTAAGATACTCTGTTCCCTACTTTCCGCTAAATTTTTAAGTTGGAGGCGGAACTCAACTTAAAAAAATATTAATAAATAATAATTCATTCCCCCGAGTGAAAATCAAACCCACAACCTGTCGCGTTTGCAGTCACACGCGCCATGACTGGTGTCAATTTTTTCTATTACTTTTTAGATATCAAATATAGATGTGAGGCCGGTCGTGGCGCAGCGGCACGAGGTGTGACTGCAAAACTGACTGGTTGTGGGTTCGATCCCCACTCGAGGAGATGAAATATTTACTTAAATTTATTTTTCCATTTCTTCGCTCTGGTGTCGAGGTTAAGCTGGTGTCGAGGTTAGGCGGCGCGGCGTTGAGTTCTGCCACTCAACACGCAATGCCTCCAGAATTCGGCAGAAAGTGGGGAACGGAGTGTCTTAACACTAGGTTCCCTCTGCCTACCCTGCTGTGTGCAGGATACAGCGTGAAGCTAATTAATTATTTTTTAAAATATAGATGTCTTACAACATTTTATTATAATGTATAAAATAACAAAATTAATATTTATGAATATTATTATAACAAAACATTTTTTAGAAGGTATTTTTCATTTACTCGTATAAACTCCTATAAAGCGTTCTATGAACAAGTTAATTCTGTGGTTTATGTCTTGTACTCTGAAGATGTCTTCCTGGTTATGAGCCGCCACATTTCTTATTACCTTGTATCTCACTGTCACGTCGTAAAATATGTTTTACTTTAATATTCTATATACTTTGTTGAGATATAAATGTAAAGATACAGTTCATATTTGTTGTTAAAATGTAATGATATTCTCTCCGCTTTTCGCCGAATTCTGAAGACATTGCGTTTTGAGTGGCGGAAATCAACTTTTCCCTCAACAACAGAAATTTCCTCGAAGGGGAATCGAACCCAATACCTGTCGCGTTTACAGTCACACACTTGTGCTCCTGTGCGACGATTGGCCTCTTATCTTAAATTTAAAAGTCTTGGCCTCTTACCTTAAATTTAAAATTTAAAAGTCTTGGTCTTGTTTAAAGATACTACTATAGTAAATTATATTTATGCTCAATTTGAATTATTTATGTAAATGTATATATATTGAACTAATTTAAAAAATTAACATCAAGAGCAAGTAGCCCCTAGAAAAGAATTCATATTCTTCCACTTTGAAAAATCAAACCGAACTTACTTTAACCAGTTCAGCTTCACGTACCCTATTTTCTCGCGTGACAAACAACAACATTTTTAAAGCTTGTGTTTTAATTTACACATTCGTTAAATTACATAGCGTTCGTTACATATAACTTACTCGCGAGCACAAAAGCTCTTCTTTCATCTGACGGGATAAGCCCGCGCCTACTCAGGGGCACCCGACCGCGATGTTAAGCGTTCCCCATTTTTCTGTAGTTGGAGGAAAATTGCCCCCGTATTTCCTACATGTCTATAAGCCGGAGACAACGAGATTATCCGCGGGGAAATAAAACGAGGACATGAGCATCATCAATCTTCGGCCTTGTTATCCTGATGTGGAGCTAATAAAATATATATTTATTAAATAGAGTCTATTCAATATCGTGTTGATGTTATTTGATATGTGATATAGTTTCTAGGGTTTTGTGATTTAGTAATATCAAATGTTTTTTTTAACATAATTTAGTGTAAATATTTTAGTACATTTTTTAAGTCCCAGTTTTATCTATAGTAGGACAGTTAGGGAGAACCGAGCGCCTCATGCTATGGTCCCTGCATACTTCTTTGGCATCGCCCATCAAATTCTCCATACATGTCCTGTGAAGGGAATTCATACTTTTACGTGATTTTCCGCTAGTATCAACACTGTAGTTCTTGAAGGTCAACTGAGATCTCCCTGCCTCTCTTACCGCTCATTTATACTTTCTACAATTCCACTTAATTTTTTTTATAAGAATTATGTACATTAAAAGGTCAAAATGGAAACCTTGTGTTCAAGATCAATTGGAAGAGGGGAGCTAAAATTAATATCAAATCAGGTCTATGGTCTCTTGAAACAGAAAAATTCTAAGAAAACGCAATCAAAAGCTTCGAGAACAAGAACGAGAGAAATAATCGAAAAGTGAAAAATTTAAAGTACTTCATAAAAAAAATATTATAAACTTATATTTGTACGTTTATACTCAAATTTGTTAACTTTTACGGTTTTTTAATATTCTGTATATTATGGATATTTTATGAAGAAATTAAGAAATTATGAAGAAATTAATAATTTGTTAGAAAACTTAGATAGACTCGAATCGTCTGTCTCAAATAATATTTATCGCGATAAATGTGACAATAAAACACATTTATATTCATTTAGGAGGCTAATGGAGATTGAAATGATAATTTGAACATGAGCATGTAATTCATCTCAATAACGTCAATTTAATAGAAGTAAAGAAGCAATAAAAGCAATTAAAGAGGCATAAGTAAAAGTTGGCCGCAGTCCGCAGCCGTCGCCTGCGAACTTGTACCAATTATAAGTAAGGTGTCTATGATTACTATTTTATTTACAATTTTTTATTACAATATTCCCCATATTGTAGTTTTCTTAATTTGATGGAGCGAAATAATATTGTATATTTATAATATTAATTCTGTAAAAACATTTTGGGGCTTATTAAGAAATTGTATTATTTTACCACTAATCCTCTTTCTCTTACATCGACAGACGTAACTTGATGAGAACGTATGGGTTAGTGGTCATAGCACCTGGTCGGTTTTCAGGAGGCGAGAGTTCCCGCTACGTTCAAATTTTTATACGTTTTCTAAATAAGTCTTGTATTTCTCATAACTACAACACAAGACTGATCACAAATCACATTTTATTTTATAAATTTCATCCATGGTTATATATTTATAATATTTATTTTTCAATATTTGTATCTAATATTAAACTAAATAAACAACGTTTGCACAGTCAATGGTACTAAAGTGATTGATAACGAAGTTTGTTTCAACTTTCAAGTTCATTATTTTCAGTGTAGATTATTTTCAGTGATTTTAAATGTACTTTTCTGCAGAAACTCGAATTTCCATTAAAGATCGAATTCGATTAACTTTAATCTTAGAGAGGGAATAGACTAAGCTTCTTAAAGCGAATGTCGAGCGCATTGTACCCATCGTCTAATCAAAGACGAGTTAAAGTGAAACTAAGGACAGTCTGCCTTACACCAACAGCGGGGTCACTCTGTTAATAGCAAAAGTACTCTACTAAGAGGCCTATACAACGTTATCTGGCGCGGCCCGACGCCACTGACTTACGTTTAACTGTCGAAGTTTTATAATGCCGACCTCAGTTACAATATTGTGATAGGGATGTGATTTTATTTTATAAATATTGTTGTTGTGAATGAAATTAATTAAAAATAAGTTTATTTAGAAAATATAAATACATACATAAACATATAACATAGCAAGATTTGAACCCGCGCCTCTTGGAAACCCTCCATTTTGACCACTAAGCCACACAGCCACAAGCTTATCGAGCTACGTCGAAATTTTTATATGCTTGCTACAACTTTAGTTGTTATGTTATGTTCTTGGCATATTATATTTGCCTCTTAATATTTTTCTTTTCTAAATGTAGAATGACTCTTAAAAGTTGTCCAACTCAGGGAGCAAAGCCTTAAAGTAATTGAAAAAAACTATATGCCACTATGTAATAATTATAATAACTATCTTCTGTATATATTTGTTTTTATATTTTTCATGGAAAATGTTTTTATTATTTTTAAAGTAAGTATGTAATATACGTAATAAATATACGTAAATAATGATCAAGAAGGTTTCAGGTTCATTGGTTACATTAGATAGTAGTTTGTAGAGTAACTAAATCAGTTACACTTGTGAATCAAGTAACTTTTTGCTTAACATTTTTAAAATGATGTATCAAAATAAGTTAAGATCATTGCCACCTTTATATCATGTTGCTCTGAGTCTGAGGTATAAATTTTGTAATAGTTATAAATAACATAGTATATAATAAGAGTAATAACTAAGAACACTTTAGTCATTATATCACTTATGAGTACTTCGAGAGTGCCAGTATAGCACACTTCACTATGCCAATATCACGTTATTTGGAGAAAATACAAAAGAGATTGATGATCGGTAGAACAGAGATGACAAATTTGAAAATTACCGACAAGAAAATCAACAAATATTTACAACATACGTATATACTCGTACTTACAGTATATCAGTAATATCTATATAAAATTCAGCAAGCATTTCCAACATATTATTTGATGACTTTTTTACTACTAAAGCTGTTCACAACCCTAGCAGGGTCACTTACGGTTACGACCGAGAAAACAGAATGAAAAATCTAAGATATTCTATTCTAACATATAAGTTGAAGCGGCCAAAAATGTCGTAAAATTAAAAATGAAACGAAGTAAGCTATTTGTACATATATCGGAGTAGCACTCGTCGAACAATTCAATTTACTTTTATAGCAGGAGATCCCTCTTGCGGGTCGGCGCTCTGTTGAAACTAATCATCGCACCTCCCTCGCGATTCGTTATCTCCTTTGAAGATTGCCTTTAAAACTCAACACTATTTTGTGACATATAAAAATATAAAATATTTTATAATTAAGATTATAATTAAGTAAATTCAAAACAATAACCAATATACACATTTGAAACATAGAAAAATATTTTAATTTCTAAATGTATTTTTATATTTTAATAATAAATAAATAATACAAAAAAATTATAATTATTAAGTTTATTTATATCTTTAACATTTTAAAATTATTTTATAGTTTTCCAATAAATAACTAAATATTACCTTTAGATTTTGAACACCTAATAAATTACACTTGCGTATTCTATATACAAATGTACATATAACATAATAGACCACAACTAACAGTTTCATACTATCGATAATCAAACAAAGGAATTCACCAAATAGATCGACACCTGCCAGAGCTATGTTCGGTCGTAAGTCAGAAAATATAATGGACCGAGAACGTTTTTCGCTTCTACTCGATCACAGTGTTGAAACAGGTTGTATTCGATGACAATTACATTGTATTATCTTTATATAAGAAGAAACGTCCCAATTTATATCCCACATATACTCACTTTCAATCGAATTTTTCGAGACAATTCGTGTTGAGTGGCACAACTCAATTCTAAGTTTTTGCTTAGTGCCAGAGCGAAGAAATTAAAATGTTCATAAATAATAATTAATTCTCCCGAATGGGGATCTGACCCACAATTGTCGCGTTACACTTACACGTTTGTGCTCCTGCGCCATGATGACCTCAGCTCGAAAAGTTAAAATGGTTCAATGATCTTATTTTTTTAGTATAGACATTCCCGTTATGCAGTGTTATCAGTATTGAGTGTCAATTAATTCTGTTTATGACCTTGCATAGTGCAGAAAAAAAAAGGTTGGATGAACCTTTGGCTTTCCATTTTTTTTCTGCTTCACGTTCGATCCCGCACACAGCAGAGTAGAGGGAACCTGTTGTTAAGACACTGTTTTCTCCAATTTTGGCCGAATTTTGGAGGAATTGCGATTACGCAATAAGCGGCGGAGATGAGCGAGATAAAGATGAAAGGTTCATTTAAAAAGTTAAATGTGCAAAACAGAGAGAAGATTTACTATAATCTAATTCCCTTCCTAAATAAATAAAAATATAAAGAAAAAAAAAATATTCTAATAATACAAAATATAAGAAAAGTTAAAAACTCCATTAATGTCAAGATCACTCAGCTTATACAAAAACAGGTCATCAATTCAATAGAGCTAAAGCTCCTCATTGATTTCCCTTATCATTGTAAGTTAAAATTCAACTTTTTGGGTAAATGCTGATTTAAACTAAGAAGCCTGGCAGAAAGGCAACATTTTTTTAAGAGGATCGTGACGCAGTTACGTAATTTCTTACTACACTCTATTCGTATCGAATAATTATTTTATATTTTTTTGTAAAAAGGATTTTTTTTTAACAAAATACTTTTTGGGATATTATTTAAACTTGCCTACATTAAAAAACTTAAATGATCTTGATGATATATAATATATAGTTAGAGAAAACGATCTTTATGTTTTAACGTATAATACAAATATTACACAGTTGTGGCATTTTAGATTCTATTAAAAGCTTTATATCGAATTGATTTTCTTTAATCATTAAAGTTAATCTTCCCTGCATTACCTGCATTGGATTCCATATTATTATTCATATAATACTTGCATTTGCAACCTTATGTCTTTCAAACAAGGTGTGATTCCGTTTTCAGTAAAAGCTTCCGATTCGGAGATATCAGCAGCGCGTCCTCGCATCGTTGGTCGCCGGCCGGGTATCAACGTGTTCTGTTTTTATTGTCATTTCAATTAAAACCTCCGATATAAAACTTCGTTTCATTTTACAGTTTTAATAGTTGCTAAAATGTTAAATGTATAAGCGCATTAAATACTTTTTTTTTCAGCTTCACGTTACCCTGTATGAGTAGGCAGAGGGAGCCTAGTGTAAAGACACCCCGCTCCTCACTTTCCTTCGAATTCTGGAAGCATAGTGTGTTGAGTGGCGGAACTCTACGCCGCGTTTTGCCTCGACACCAGAGTGAAGAAGAATGAAAACATTTGGTAAATATTTCTTTTCCTCGAGTAGGAATCGAACCCACAACTTGTCGCTTTTACAGTCACATGCTTGTACCCCTGTGCCACGACTGGACGCAATTATTCAATTGTTAAATTAATAATCACATTAAAAAGTAGAACATGCAATGGTGTTATACAATAGCGTGTACTCGTAAGTAAATAAACAACCAATTAGTATGCTGAAATAATGTCAATGTTCTGATTTTTTTATATTTAATTGTTTTAACGACAAATTGTAAGTGTACCTATATTGTATCAATTATTTCGTATTATCTAAGTAAACACAAATTTAAAACTTAAAAACAACTAGATACTACACAAATAGTTAATTATATATATTTCTCTAAACCTACACCACTTCTAGAAAAAGTAAATTATATTGAGTTGTAAATTTTCTTTCGCTACAATATTCAGAAATTACGACTTCAAAGTTAAAATTGTAATAATATTATCCAAAGTGAGAGAAGAAAAACAAAAAATTCAGTAACTGATTTCAAACTTAGTTACCTAGATAGATAGATGGCAGTGAAGGATTTCTGAGCTGGAGACATTATAAGTTCGATAAACTGCTTTAATCGATCCTACGTCGATAAACTACCTACTGTTGCTAATATCACCATCTCTGTAATAGGATAGAAATATATAATTTAGCATTTTTAGAAAATTATATTTGAATTACATGAATATTACGTTATTTATATTTTTTTAGGCTAGTCGTGGCGCAGGGGCACAAACGTGCGACTGTAAGCACGACAGGTTATGCTCTCAACATGCAATGCCTCCAAAATTCGTCGATGGGGAATGGAAGTGTCTCAAAGGGAACGGAGTATCTAATCAATAGGTTCTCAGGTTGGCTCTACCTATATCTTTGTAGAGGTAAAAAAAAAATTAAATGAGAGTTTATATATATAAACTCTCATTTAATTTTTGCACACACATATGTATGTGCTTAACACAGCCAACATATTTATGTCTGTGACTTTTAATAAAATTCGAACTTTAACGAAGGAGTTTCAAACGTAATATATTACGTAGGTTATTTTCATCGTAGTGCTTAATTTTATTTATTTTAATATAGAAAATATATCGGCACCTGCGATAATAAAACCATAATATGTAAATGGTATTGTTTCATGTTTTTCCGATAAGTCCACCGATACTAAAGTGATTTCATTGCTGTTTTACGCACATACAATAATGTTGATCTAATTAAGAAGAATAATATTTCTGTCTTTTATGTCAATATTTATTTGGCTTAATTTTAATTACGCATAAGTCAGGCTAAAGGAACCTAATGTCAAAACTCTCTCTCTACTAGAATTCAAAATCATACGTGTAAATCTTTGTATTGCGACAACTTGGAAATATATATATAGAATCAAGGTCACAAATACCGTGGAGTATAATTTAAAGATGGTCTTAAAAGATAGAAACGAAGCGGTCATGTCCTCCATCTTGGCGGTAATAGCATCCACGTCCCACTTTCCCTAATCATAAGAAATATTTGTATGGTTGTATAAAATTTATCTTGTAATCCGTAATGAACATTTTGTCTTATTGAATCAATTAAGTTAAATTTATTTATACTGAATGTTTATTTTTATGCATGTAGATTTAGATTATAATGTTAGATTAAGTTAGAAAGTGGCAACTGAAATGACTGACTGTCTTAAGCAGATATTGTATAAATATAGAGATATATGTATGTAGTAACATAAGTCTAGTTCTAAGTAATATCTACAGTTTTTTTTTTAAAGAAATGTAAAAATAACAAAAGGTACGGACCAGTCGGTATTGTAACTAAGAATTAAAAAAAAAAAAAAAAAAAAACCGTTTTTACAGTTGGACAGTGTTCCACTGCGTTACGGTAGCCTAGATTGTATATGAGTTAAATTCGCCTAAAGAAAGTAAAAAAAGATGGAAGTGCGAGTATATATCGTAATAAACAGTTCTACTTAATGTAACACGTATATGTAGGTACACATACAGTGCAGGCGTGTTATCGCTCTCATATATAACGCGTTATCAGCGCTCATTAGCATAGCGTGTTGATCTCCTATCGCGATGCACATTCGCGCTCGGATAAATATACGGATATTCTGATTATATGGATTATTTGGGGCCGTCGTGGTGAGACTGTAAGCGTGATGGTTTGATTTCCACTCGGGTGGATGATTTTTATTTATAATTTTTTTTTATATCTTCGATCTGGTGTCGAGACAAAGCGCGGCGTTCAATTTCACCACTCAATATGCAATGCCTCAAGAAAGAATCTTACAGTACCTTTGTTACCTCTGCATACACAGTTGTGTTCGGCATAAAGCGTGAAACTAAAAAAAATATCGTAAAGAATTAAGTTATTTCCTTATAATTTTAATTTAGTTCTATCATACATATTCCGGTAAACAATAGGAACTGTACATGACTC
>JAATLQ010031193.1:145925-175880 GCA_013421005.1 Heliconius erato x Heliconius himera | reverse complement strand
CTCCCCCTCGTGGCGTGTTGGGTGGCGGTCTCCAACGCCGCATTCGTCGCCACTTGACACACCATTGTACCCCCATTATAACTTATATATAGTTATTATAGTTTTGAAGCAATAAAAAAATATATATCTACTCTACTGTGGTTTGAAATCTGAAATTATTTTGACCATTTTAAAGGGCAACAAGTCCTAAGCCGCACCAGGCAGCAAATACCCTAGCTACGCCACTGTTCTTAACACTAGGTTCCCTCTGCCTACCCTGCTGTGTGACACATGATGATACCGTAAAGCTGATTATTTATGATAATTATTACTTTAGTAATACTTTTCTTTTTTCAGCTTCACGCTGTATCCCGCGTAATACTTTAGATTACATAATTAATATTATACAAAATTATATGTTGTTTTTATTTCTTTTTTAATTATTTGATGATGATTCTTACATTTATTTAACTATTCTGTTACAATTTTACTATATATGTGACGTAAATTGTCACTGAATCTTGTTTTTAATTAGACAATTTAGTCAGTATAAAGAAAGATAATAAAAAAACCATTTGTAATCTTTCCAGATTTCCTCGAAAACCGGAAGTGATGATAACATATGAAGGTATACAGTTACGTATGAAGCAGTTGGAAGAATATCTTTTCAATCTACTCAATATTAGTATATATAGAAATCATCATGAAACGGTAAGTTTAGATATTTAATCTTTAAAAAAAAATTAAGGTGACTTTTATATGACTCGTCTTTGTTTTTAAGTTACTTAATAGATACTATAATTATTCTTGTTATTGCTATATATGTAAAAATATATACAATTAATGGTGTTACACACTTTTTATTACTTTAGTGCCTTTATTTTTAGTTATACAAAAGATACATTGCTGATTTTTTTACTATTGGGATTGAATACTAGTAGTACCTTATTAACAGAATGTCTCTTTCCAGACCTTACTTAGTAAAAAATTAACTTAAGCATAATATAAAAAACTAAATTCTAAACTAATAAAAAAATTCAATTAGCTTTCGTGTCATTTAGATTTAAGTTTAGAGTAAATACTTAAAAGTTTAAATGTTACAAAATAAAATAATAATAATGAAGAAATAACAAAAGGATATGGGCCAAATGTCTGTATAGTACCAGTTTTATAATTTTAGAAACAATGCCCTATGTAGAAGGTACGGGTGAACCTAAAAAACTAAAAGAAGAATATTTTAACTAACTAATAACGAACCATCGTAATTAACACTATAATTTCCAGGTAAAATTCCTGGAAGTATCGAACATGTCGTTCATATCGGAGCTCGGTACCAAAGGCAAAGAGGGCATAGTAGAAAAAAGAACAGGGTCCACTAGGCCGGGGCAAGCGGGCTGCAATTGTTTTGGACTTTTGGGGAATACTGTATGTGTTAGGTATGTATTAACTTAGTGTTAAGGCGTCCGTTCCTCTCTTTCTGCGCAATGTTCGAGATGTTACGTCTTGAAGGACGGAACTCAACGTCGCCGCTAGAAAGACAAAACGCTGCGTTGAGTTCCGCCACTAATTCGAGATATTATGTACGTATCAACGTACGTATTATGTACGTATCAACGTACATAATATCTCATAATTAGTAGGAAAGCACTAGAATAACTTCTGTATTTTTAATTCGTTGTTAACAAAATTACCATATATTAGTGTTTTGCTCTAAAACTAATATTATAAATGGAAAATATAATTTTCAATTCCAAATATATTTGATTTCAGATGTAATTACTTCTGTACAGGACTTGTGTGCGCTAAATGGCAAGAGAGGTGGTTTTTCGTGAAGGACACTTTCTTTGGATACATACGACCGAGTGACGGAATCGTTAAAGGCATTATGTTGTTTGATCAAGGGTAAGTTTTGTTTTATTGATTTTTAAGTATTTATAATATTGAGATCGTCCTGGAGGAGTAGGACATCAATTCTATTCGATGCAATGAATTTTCACTTCTCTGTTATGTGAATTCAGCCATTCAACAAAATCATACGGAAAATGGAGTGTTGTGATACAAATGTTTCACTGTCTATCCTATTTTATTATTTAATATCAATATCTTGTAAATATGAATTGTTTGTTTAACGCAGCACAAGGCAACGTAAGTATACATTATATTAATATCTAAACATATAATAAAATTGGAACTGATCGCTGTACCTGTAAGAGAAATCTATTATTAGAGGTGTCTTTCAATATAATAGTAGCCAAAATACTGATACTTTTTGTCTGTTTGTCTGTGCGCTTATGCACGCTAATCTCAGAAATTGCTAAACCGATTTAAATGCAGTTTCTACTATTGTATTTTTGTAAGCTTCCTGTATCATTTCAACTCTTGTATCATATTTAGACTTTACTTTTATCACAAAAAAGTGGTATTTTTCCTACTTTCGTATTTGTGTAGCATATGTATTTTAAATGATTATTTTATCCAACCAAACCATAAAAAAGCACAAAGTAAATTATTTTATACATATAATATTCTTCAATATGATTTAGTTCCAGTACAGCCACTAAGTTGGAGGAACCAACTGAATTACTATAGGGAAAGTTCCCCGTTTCGTATTCGTGAAAAATATTATATTTATAAAACAATTTATATAGATTATTATATATTTAAGTAAATGTACTAATAATTTTATATTCTTTTGATAGTTTCGAAGTGTCAAGCGGTATGTACTCAACAGGACTTAGTAATGGACTGCAAATATTAAATCAAAGTCGACAAATGGTCATCAAATGTTGGACCAAAAGAAAAAGTAAAGAATGGATGCAGTATTTAAAGACCGTTGCTAATCAGTCTGGTAACTAAAATTGTAAATTATATATTTTATTTATATATATATTCGGTTCATAATGACAAGGTAGAATTCACATAATTTTTGTAATAAAATTTTGAATAAAAATAATATCTTATTATTGTATAATATTCACTTTGGATAACTAGGACATGTATTATTCACATTTTTCCATTACAAAACTCGTAGAAACCCATTTTTGGGGTTAAATTGTTCATAAGCCGTTTATATTATTTGAATATAATCGAATAATTCAAGAAAAGATGTACTTACTACACTATTCAAGAAAAATCTATGTTTATTATGAAAATATCTAATGAGGGAATTATCTCTCAAACATTTTAATATTTTTCCATGCTTATTCAAACTAAATCTTTCCCTTGTCCATTTGGTAGTTTGAATAATCAAGACTCTGTATAACCAATGGCCATATAATCCGTCCTATACAAGTTTTTTTCTTTAGTCTCTTCCTCCAACATTCCTTCTTCCCGCCCCAATTCTCTACTCCTCTTACAACTCTCGTAGAAGGCTCTCCCTACCTGGCGGCAGCAGTCGATGCCATGGAATTGAACCAAGAGTTGGCCTCTACTATTAATTAGTACTAAGTAAACAATAACAGTCCTACTCGAAACTTCACATACACAAACATCAACAATTCTATCTCCACTCCCTGGTCATCGAATCCGCTCACTACCCTCGAAGATGCACTCCTAATTCGCGATAGGACAAAATGGAGCCGGCCCAGGAGGTGATCATTCCTTGTTAAGTGTTATTTACAAACTGGCCTTTATTATATACTATTAATAAGTAAACATTATTATTTTTAGCTCGAGACTTCACCTACCCGAACGTCCACCATTCATTCTCTCCTCCCCGGTCATCGACCCCACTCACTACCTTTGTGGATGGCTCACCCTACCTAGCCGCAGTCGCAGATGCCATGGAAATGGCCCAGGAGGAGATCTTCATAGCGGACTGGTGGCTCAGTCCGGAGATATATATGAAGAGACCCGCTCTTAATGGCGATTATTGGAGGTTGGACTCCATTTTGAAGAGGAAGGCGGTGAGTATTTTTCAAAATTTCGCTCTCTCATCAATGCCACTAAGGCACTGTTAACTGAGCTACAGCAGCAATCCGCCATTTCACATTCATTTAGTAATTTCCGTCTTTACTAAACATACTTACCAAATATAATCACCTAGTTCTTTTTTTAGCTTCAAAAACCTTCTTTCTTTTTTCACGCATCTAGTTGGTACAAATAATATTTTTTAACAATAAAAAACCGACTCCCACCGCATCCCATAATCAGTACTTTACCAAACTCTCATCAAACTACCCTTGAAGTGTATTTTTTCCAATAATTTTTATTCATTTATAATTAATATTTAGAATCATCGAAATTGGTTGGCGTGTTATTGAGTTATTCATCAATTTGTTGCGCACACACCTAATTTTAAGACTATTTTAAGACTAGCTAGCTTATTTTAAGACTTTTTCATGGATAACATTATCTGAAATGGACCAAATTAGAATAGTGGTCCCATTTTAATTCTGTCCAGGGGAAGCGCCAGCTTTCAAATAAAAAAGGTATCATCAAAATCAGTTCACCCAGACAAACAAAAATACAGCCTAATTTTTAACCATCACCTTACGGAAATCGGTTAGAAAGATTGGACATCTTATGTTTGCGTGTAGTTTAGAATTTTTTATTTCGTATTTTCTAATTGTTACGTTTTATTCTTTATATATTTCAGGCCCAAGGTGTGAAAGTGTTTATAATGCTGTACAAGGAAGTGGAGATGGCTCTCGGTATAAATAGTTTCTACAGTAAAAGTAGATTAGCCAATGAAAATATTAAGGTATTTTCTTCAATTTTTTTTTACGTTTTACTCTGTATCCCGTACCTAGTGCATCTATTTTCATCACATATGGATGTGTGGGATCACATTGTGTATATATGAAATCACTTGAGTAGTGTAATACCAACAAATTTAATAAATAAAGGGAACAATTTGAAGTTTTAAAAAAGTGAATTTTATGCATAAAACTTTTACGTTATGAATGACTCACAGGCAAGCACATTCGAACATTACAAGTGTACAAAGCTGACATTTGACATGTATGTAGATCATTTGGTTGGCACTGAGCAACGTTTTCTCGTAAATCCTACGAAAGAGGGAAAAACTTGTTTTTTTTTACTTATATAAAAACGTAAAAAAAATATTAATGTAATGGGATTTGAACTCGTACTTCTTGGCGTCTGTCCAAGCGCTTTAACTACTAAGCCATACGTTCTCATTAATCTACGTTGAAATTCTCATACACTTGTTACAACTTATTTATGTTATTAGTCACGGCCGCCCTGAACTTAGGAAATAATACAAAGTAAGAAAAATCCTGACATCAAATATACAAAGTCACGTGCAGGCCACGACTCATCAAACGCACTATATAATTTAATATTTAAAATATATTTCTTTCAGGTGTTTCGTCATCCGGACCATGCTAAAGTAGGTGTTTTCTTTTGGGCTCATCACGAGAAGATTGTAGTTGTGGACCAAACTGTAGCTTTCTTGGGTGGTATTGATTTGTGTTATGGAAGATGGGATGATCATAGACATAGGTGAGATAATATTTTATGTTTATAAGTACTTATTATCTATTAAAATTGGTTATTATTTTCTCTTATATATTAAAAAATGTAATTAAAAGCTAAAATTGCTGACATTTTCAATATTTTTTTATATTTTTAAATATCTCTGATTGGGACTTGATTATTATTGTGTATTTGATTAATTTTATATGTTTATTTATATTCCCACGTATTTCGCTGTAAAGAACCCTGGACTATGTTGGGATATTCAGAATGTAAACATTTAAAATAGATTAGAACCTATACATTATAACCATCTTATTTAAAATACGTTTAGATTAACAGATCTAGGCAACATGACGTTACCCAAATCCCATATAAAAATGAAAAAGAAAACATCGAGTTCTCCCGGCGGGGGACTCTACATGCCTCAAGGTATTGAAGCCGCTTTGGAACTGGCGAAAACTTCAAGAGATGTTGTTATAGGAGTTAATATGTAAGTTTTGTGTGGTTTTTTGTGATCTTTTTATTATATAACAGGAAGCATTCTCCCTTTTGGCAACATTTTAACGAATTGATTGACTTTTAGTTTATTTGATGACTATATAACGTTTTAATGGTATTGAAATAGCTCAACGTACTTTAACAATAATATAAAAAAGCTAAATGCAGTAAGAAAAATCATAGTTTTCATAATGTTATATTTCTACAGTCTTGATGAATAACATTTTAAAAAACTGTAGAATGATAATCATTTTATTGAAATCATTTCTTAATGTATTTTACAGACCAATACAAGACGTGACACAAGAGGAATCAGAACCAGAAATAGATGTCAAAGAAGCCGAAATACTTCCAGAACCATTAAAACTCAATCCCGAAGACCAAATATTACAAGTTGGGATGCAAAATGACCTAAAATCCGACGAAAATCAGAAAAAGAACGTTCTAGATAAAATAACAGATCGTGGAAAAGATTTCATTAGTATAATTTACCCACCATATGAAGAAGAAAGAAATGAACAGAAATTTGATGATTCCGAAAGGAAAAAAGCTGAAAAATATGCTAGATCTAATGATGAACTTCTATTAACAGATGCTCTAGGAATCAACCCTAGAACAGTAATCGAACCTACACCCCTCGCCCAAGTTGTTGAAGGTAGAGTTATAACGGAAAGTACTAAGAAGAGAGTGGAAAGTATTGAAGGAAATTCTAAGTTGTGGATTGGAAAGGACTATGTGAATTTCATTGTTAAAGATTTTAATAGCTTGGACATGCCGTTTGTTGGTAAGTATTATTAAAGTACTTTTAACTTTCTTAAGGCAACACATATTTAACATTTCAAGAGGTTTATATATATTTCATGCAACCGCAGCTGTATCCCGAATATAGCAGGGGAGGACGAGAGAACATAGTGACACTCCGTTTCCGCTTTTTGCCGAGGCATTGCGTGTTGAGTGGTGGGACTCAACGCCGCACTTTTGCCTTGCTACTTGACTTCACAGCCACAACGGCTCCAATAAGTAATCAGTATATAATAAATATTTCAGATCTAGTAGATAGGAATACAACTCCCCGTATGCCGTGGCATGATGTGGGCGTGATGGTGCAAGGAGCGGCCGCGAGAGACGTGGCCAGGCATTTTATACAGCGATGGAACGCTATCAAATTGGAGAAAGCTAGGTATTTATTGGGATTTTGGGGTTTGTGAGTTGTTGGTTACAATTGTGAGTATGGCTGGATTTAGGACTGTATTCAATTGGCTATATAAGATTTAAAATCAGCTTCACGTTTTATCCTGCAGAGCAAAGTAGACAGAGGATAAAGGAACCTAGTGTTATAAAACAAAGGAACTCCAGATCACGTTTGTTGCCAGTGACAGAAAATAAAAATAATTCATACCTCTGAGTGGAAATCAAAACCAAAACTGTCGCATTTACAGTTAGATACTGTTTCGCTGCGCCACGACTTACTATGCTATGTTAAAATCATTTATATTAGATATAATAACAGTATTGTTATTTAGGCCGTCGTGGCGGGGAAACACAAGCGCGTGACTGTACGTGACAGTTGTGGGTTCGAGACCCAGTCGGGGAATGAAATATTTTCATTTCCTCGCTCTGGTAACGGGGTAAAGCGCGGCTTTAAGTTCCGTCTCTCAACATAATAGAACTTATTGCTATGTGTAAGATACAGCGTTAGGATAAAAGAAGTTTATTCTACATTCTCGACATTTCACCCCGATGTCCGCAAGTAGTACATTAGTTTTATCTAATCAGCTTAGAAAATATCAAACATCTTTTATATAATAATTTCAAGAACGTTACAAAGAATTGCGTTAAGGTCTTTTTAATATATATTTAAAAAACCTAATATATAATACTTTCTTTTCAGACAAAACATGAACTACCCATATTTACTACCAAAAACGTATACAGATATTAAGCCCTTAATAGATTTGGAACATGTTCTTAACGTTGATACTGTGAATGCCTCGTGTCAAGTAAGTATTCTAATAAATAAATATTAAGATAAATAAATGCTTAATTTATTACACATACACACGTTTTTAAATTTACGTTAAATGACAACATACTGTGGGTACACAAGCACAACTTAGTAAATAAAATGAAATATTTACTTTCAATATTAAAATGTACTATCCAAATTCTTTCTAATAATATTGCTTTTGTACGTCATGTAAATCTGAAATTCCAACAAACGCCAGCTACCCTGTCTTAAAAAGGAAGTATTATTTGAATTTCCTTATGTTATTTTAAATATACATTATTTAATTAATTATTTAAATTGTTCATTAATAGTTTGAAAAAGCTTCATAAAACAAGCAAAGTGTAAAATATAATTTTATATTATTTTATACTATACAATTTTCCTATAATTAGGTCCTAAGGAGTGTCTCCAGCTGGTCCTGCGGTTTTTTGGATCCCGATACAGTAGAACAAAGTATACATGAAGCCTACGTGGACACTATAACTAGGGCTCAGCACTACATTTATATAGAAAATCAGTTTTATATTACACTTTCAAGATCCAATCCAGTTGTAAGGAATCAGGTACGTTTTTAAAAAAGATTTTATTCAGGTTCACTTGTTCCTATCAATTGTTCAATCAATCAATTTATCAGCTATTACTGTCGCGTTTTGCAGTCAAAAACAGACCCCTAGTTGTTACTGTGGGTAAAACGAGACAGTTGTGTGTTTGATCCCCACTCGTGCTATGGTGATTTTATATGTTTTTTCATTACCCCAGTCTGGTAAATGAAGTGTCCGTGGAACTCACCACGGAATATCAGAAAAAAATCAATGGTGCGTGGGGAACGGGGTGTCTTAACGATAGGTTCCCCATGCCAACTGTGCAGGAAAAAGCGTGAAGTTGGTTATTTTTGTTTTTCACTTATTTACTGTATGCACCGTGACTTTATGAAACTACACAGTTTTTCATAATTTCTTTTATTTCCATTTATTATTTTCTAGTTAACCTTAGTCTAATTAACCTTAAAAGAAATATATAACACTTAATTTAAAATGAATATTGAATAAATCATAAAATATTACTAAGAAAAGAAAGATAATATTTATTTATTTAAAAAATTATGAAAGTAAATATAAAAAGAAAGTGAGAATTTTATACTTATCCTAATTTTATTTTAATCATTGTATATTTATTAATTTATTACCAGATAGGTGAAGCGCTATACAACCGTATAATGAGAGCGTACAGAGCAAAGGAAACATTCAGAGTGTTCATAGTAATGCCACTTTTACCGGGTTTCGAGGGGGAAGTCGGAGGGCCTTCTGGAACATCCTTACATGCGGTCACACATTGGAATTATCAAAGTATTAGTAGGTGAGGGAAAAAATATTAATCATTTTTGAGGCCACCGTGGCAAAGTTGTGTGTGTGTCTCGAGGTTCCTACTTGAGGAATTAATTATTTAATAGTCTCATTTTCTGCTCTGCGTGCGGCGTTGAGTTCTGCCATCAAAACTTATGTCAAACGGCAATAAAACATCTTAACACAATTTTCTTTCTTTTTTCTGCTACCTCTTTTTTTTTCATTCTTTCATTTTTATAACTTTCCATGGCCTTAGATAGGCCTCATTCCACATATTAAATAAAAGTGACTAAACTTTAAATTTCAGTTATTTTTGATTTTGTTTAAAAACTTACAATAAAAAGATTGTACTAATAATAAACATGATTCTAAAAATATTGTAATATTATGTTACAATTCCTGTTAAATTATTGTCGTACGCGTGTTGTCATTGGTATATTTACAGCGTTTTATAGTTATTTTTATTTCTTTTTTTAACCATAGTGTACAATAATTTTAATATTTTTTTTAGGAGCAAAGAAGCAATCCTATCCCGTCTCTACGAAGCCGGTATTCCAGATCCTTCTATATACATAACTTTCCACGGTCTCCGAGCTCATTCCATACTGGATGGGGAACCTGTCACTGAATTAGTATATGTACATTCAAAGTTATTAATAGCTGACGACAGATACATTATATGTGGATCTGCGAACATTAATGATAGATCGATGATAGGGAAAAGGGACTCGGAAATTGCTGTTTTGGTACAGGTGAGGATTGATAATTATCTTTTTATTTTTAAGCTTCACCTCGTTGGGCATAGAGCACCTAGCGTTAAGTCACCCGTTCGTCATTTTCTTGTGTCCAAATTTCGAGACGCAATATCTCGAAATTGAGCTGTGGAACTCAACGCCGCGCTTTAGTTACTAAAAGAGCAGAATAACAATAATTTTAATATAATCATTCTCTAGATTTGGGAATAAACCTGTCAACCGACGCTTTTACTAACTTAGCCAGGGCGGCCTCTTTATATTTTTTTTTTACTTAAAATCCCATATTTACTAGTAATACACATAAGTATATTATAATAAATTAATTCTACTTACATCTTTAAAGGATGAACAATTCAACGATGGTGTTTTAAATGGGAAACCCTTCCCTTGCGGTAAAGTAGCAGGAGCTTTAAGAAAAAGATTATTTAGAGAACATTTGGGCTTAATGGAAGAAGATTTGGGCAGAATAGGCATTAATTTGGATGACCCGTGTTGTGATGAATTCTATAATAATGTATGGAAGTCTATATCAACCAAAAATACAGAAGTTTATGAGGAGGTATGTTAATTTTTATAACTTCACGCTTTATATCGCATATAACAAGGCGATCGGAGGGAATTTAGTATTATTAACACACTCCGAAACATTGTTTTCGATATGTTGCGTGTTCAATGGGCGTAACTCAACGCCTTTGTCATATCTAGCAAAAAATATTCAATTCTTTCGAGTACCACTGCTCCACGATATCTTATCAAATATTGTATATCACATGTAAATAGGTTATGTGAGTATATAACGTTTACATTTATAGTTTATTTAAGTTTATCTCTGTTGGGAGATTTTTAGACTTTCCAGATACCCAAAAACATTTAAAGATATAATTGTTTTCTATCGTTATTGTGGGTTGACACTTTAAAATGTAAAGAAAATATTAAAAACTATTTTTTATATTTACTTTAAAACATTTTTTTTCTAGGTGTTTCACACAATACCAAATGATTCAGTCCATACTTTTGTGGAACTAAGAAAATATCAAGAAGAAAATCCCGAAACCCTCTGGCATACAGACCCAGCGCTTGCGAATAGGAAAATAGACCTCATACAAGGATATTTAGTTGATATGCCATTGAATTTCCTTTGCAATGAAACGCTAACACCGCGGAACACTTCAATGGAAGGTATGATGCCGACTTCTTTATGGACTTAGTGATGAATTGTTTCACTAAATGTGTGTGTAAATGATAAATTTTGTCACTATATCACTAAGTTGATTCTTGGATTGTATATATGTATAATATATATGATGTCAGTCAGTAAACATGTCCATTTGTAAAATATTTTTTTAGTAAATGAATAGACATGCTTTGGTTGTTAAATAAGGAATAATGGGCAATTAATTAATAATGATTTTTTATTTTTACTTTGGAGACCAGACTACTTTTTAAGATATCTAGTGAAAATTCATGAAAATACAAAGAACTTTCAATCCCATACATTCGAAATGCACGGTGAACTAAAGTCTGGAGCTGAACTCAAAAACGTTTATAATTAAGTATATCTTGATTTTTAAGTAAATGGATGCCATCTCTGAATAAAAAACTTCTAAATAAAAAAAATACAATGTAAACTGTTTTTAAACATAAGTTTTACTTATATATTATTTATGAAAACCTGTTTTCATTAAAGTTTAAATTTAATGATAACAAAAATTATTGCTTTAAGGTTTGGAATCTTTATTTATTGTGGTTATTTTTTTTCTTAATATTTTATTTTTCAGTTATTGATTTTATTTTTATTATTGTTATTTTAAGTGTATATACCGAACAATTTTATTGTCTAATATACATTTTTACAAGTGTAAACAAGACATTCCTAAATACCTTTTTCTCTACATTCCTTCTTTTTTAACAAAAAAAGTACAATATTATTATTTTAATATTTCATTACACTGTTTAAAGTTTACATAATATTTATAAAGAGATCTTGTGAAATGGAGTAAAACAACAGATTTTTCTATTTTAACTACTATAGCTGAATTTCAACAATGTATTTATTTTTTAAGCTTAAAAGAAATACATTTTATCATACTTCTGTTGAATAAAAGTGACCCGACTTATATAAAAAAATATATTTTTTATCAGATTCTAAGATTATTTTTACAATTTGTTATTTACAAATCACCTATTACCAATTATACTGATTAATTGGAAATAATCATCAGTTAGTATGACCATATTTGAACTATACATCGAAATTTTTAACATAATGTAATAATTATCGAACACAAAAATATATATTTTTAATTAATTTTTGAGATTAGCTTACACCCAAACGTATAGACGAAATATACATGTTATATATTAAGATATTCATAATCAAACTCCTGAGAATGTATGAAATAATGTAAACTTTTAAAATATCTTCATTTAAAATAATGAAAAATCCATTGAAATAATATAAATCAAATATAATGGAAGTCTTAGTTTATTTTGTGCTGTTTTGTAATAATTAATTTTATTAATAACATGTTTATTGTTGGACTGTTGGTGCTAGAGTTTAAACGGTGTTTGAGATTATATTATAATATTATTTATTTGATTTATTTAGATTAAGATGTTTCTTAGTAAAACAAAGTATGAACAAATAGTTAAGTATATCTTAGTTTTATTAAATACGTAAACTAAATAATTCCATTAAGTTTTTTCTTTTACATATAATATTTTTTGTTTTCTATTGAAGCTACTTACACATATAGACCGACATAAACTTTTTGAATTTTCAGAAGTAACCTCGGATACCTGCGCAGAATGGATATTTTAGTTACCTACATAAGGACACCCACCCGATCACAGCACTAAAGTACAGTAGACCGCGACGCTAAGTTTCATTTGCTGAGCTAGTTTGTATATGACATAAAATTAAAGTGACCGAACTCCTTATATTGAGTATTGTGGAAATGACTGTACATGCTCGAGTTTGACTCGTGACTCGCAATATTCTTTCAAGTATTTGTCACTATATAATATTTTATAAACATTTTTTTAATAGCTTTAAACTACTATACTGAATATATAAAATATCATTCCATACTTTAAATCATGCTTAATTTTGTTACTTTTTTTTTAAACTTACAAATTATATTTTCTTAACTATCATTAACTTAACTAATATAAAAATCTACCTCTTTATAAAAATTTAAAAACCATGTAGCAAAACTCGAACCCGCGCCTCTTAGAAGTCGTCGACGGAAGGGCCGGGTGGTCAAAATTATAAAACATTTTCAAAAATAAGTTTAATATTTTTTTTTATAATTTTATTAATAAATATATTTAGGAAATGTTAGATTCGATTAAGAATGACTTTTGAATTATGTTTGTTATAAACCAGTGTATTTATTGTTATACACAATATTTTTTTTAAATAAAATTTGTATTATTTGTTAATCTCAAAGAATTTAGTTAATTGTATGTGAACATTTAAAATTAAATTGCCATTTCATTCATTAAATAGTAAGAAGTTTCAAAATTATTATTATTTATTTATTTATGAAAACAATATTTTGTTCCTTTCATGTGTGCTATGTACGTGTTTATTGTACATTGATTGATTAGATGTTGATGTTGTAATATAATAAAATATTTCTCTATAAAAAAGTTTTTTTTTCTGGTCTTTCCGCTTCACATTTGCTGCCTTGTCTAAGATTAAAATAATCTATGCATGTTTAAGTTATTTCAATTTTATTGAAATTTTATCTTAAAATAATTCAATATCATTTTTCATTGTTTAGTAGATAAATAGGTAGTAAGTAAAAACAAAATTAAAAAATAATCAGCTACAAGCTGTATCCCGCATTCGACAGATTAGGCAGAGCGATCGTAGTGTTAAGAAACTCCATTCCCCACTTTCCGCAGAATTTGATATTTTCCAGGCATTCCGTCTTGAGTGGCGCCGGGCTTTTTTTTGCCTTGGTGCCGGAGCGAAAAAAATATAATATTAAAGAAATAATAGTGCATTTCTTTGAGTAACAATCGAACCCAACCACAAGCCTAGTAAGTAGGTAACGATAACCGTAATCAGTCACACTACAGCGCGCGCGGCGTAAGGTGAGATATTTATTTGTTTCAGTGATCACCAGAAGTGCAGCCAGAAAAAAACAATCAAGAACAGAATTGTGCCTACGAATTTCTTTCCTCGTCACACCTACACTATTATTGTATAGCTACAGCTAAGCTCAGCTTACGCTCCGCGAACTATACATAGATTTCTGATCAGACTTGCTTGAACATGCGAAAACCAATACTTTATGCTAAGATATAAATTAAAACTCTGAAAGCAAACTTTGCTCAGCCTTATACGGGTCTTTATAACTATTTAACTATTTATTATAAATAGAAGAAAAAAATAAATTTGATGCACAGTTATTTTATTTTAGTAGTATTAACTAGTATTAAGTATGGCACCTCTACTAACTATGGAAATGAGGCCGTCATGGCCCAGGGTCACAAGGGTATGACTGTAACGCAAATGTTGTGGGTTCGATCCCCACTCGAGGGGACGAATTATTAGTTTCATTTCTTGGCTCCGGCACCAAGGCAAAAGCCCAGCATTGATTTCGGCCACTCAACACCCAATGCCTCGAAAAAATCGGCGGAAAGTGGGGGAAACCGCGGGAAGCTGACGTAAACTACATAAATTATAGGCAGCGCTTCGCCATATTCAATATACATGCTTTCACGTTGCTAACAACGTATGTAAAGAAATCATTATCATTTTTAATTTTTTTATGTATGTCAAAGAAAAAAAATATATATTTGATGAAGTATTATTTGAATTGACAACTTTAGAGAATTCTCAATAGTGACATCTATACTCAAAATTGTTTCTGTTGCATTTACAGCTTAAACATTTACTTTAAGCACAAAGTTCTAACCTAAGCAATACTGTAAATATATATTTTTATTGCGTCGATAGATGGCGCTGGCATCAATAAATTATAATTACTCTGCTACATCATATCATAAATATATATATTTTTTGTAATTTTAAAGCTATTTTCAATTTCCATTTAAAATTTTAATACGATATAATGAAATACAACTAAAACAAAAATTTTAATTTAACATGAAAATCAATGGTAAGCGTCTTAAAATTAATAAGATTACATTTTTTTTTATTATTTAATACCTCTTTATGTCATAACAAAATAAACAAATATATTTATGTCACTTAATTATTATGCTATAAAACTAATTACAAAATTATTTTCTTACAACATTATATTTAAAAAACACAGGATTATATTTAAAAAGAACACAATACTAATCTGAACATAAAATAAGAGGATTTTTTTAAAGTAAAATAGCTAAAGCTCTAAGCGGTCCCAGAGTTCGCTTAGCTTTCAAGTTGCATCATACCATCTCACTTTTACTTATACAATATTGCATGGGGCGAGAATGAGACAAATATTGGGTACAAAAAAATCACTGAACGTGACAGGATACACTCGATTACTCTGAGCTAGGGCTGCAAAGTTCGTTACATGATATAGCAATTTCATCCCCTTTTTTAAACATTTTTTATAAATTTCATAGATTTTTATTTTGTTTGTAGCAATATTGGAAATAATTTAAAATAATAAGTAAGTATATGGTGTAGAAATTAAAGAATATGTCTAAAGATATTGAAGTGACATGCCTGTTATAATATTGAGGGCAGTCGTAACGCAGGGGCACAAACAAGTGTGTGATTGACAATGATTGTAAACGTAAATGATTGTGAGTTCGATTCTCATTCGAGTAAATAAAATATTTTTTAAATTTATAATTTAACTTCTTTGCTCTGGTTTTGAAGCAAAGTGCGGCTTTGAGTCCCACCAATTCCAGCAACACACATAATACTAATAGAAAATAGGGAATGTCTTAACACAAGGAGTGTCTTAACACAAGGTTTCATCTGCCTACCTTGCTGTATGTGGGATACAGCGTGAAGCTGAATAATGAATATAATATTATTTATATTATATTATATCTAAGCGAATGTCACTCAAATAGTCCAATCTATGTATATAATTTTTATATAAGTCGCAATAGCTTCAGAATTGGCAACCCTAAGGTTCAAAATAATGTATGTAAGTAATATTTACACAATATAGAAATTTACATCCAAATTATGAACAACCATTTCCCTAAAAATGAATGTTCACAACTATATCGAATTAAGTTATCTTGATTATTTTATAAGAAAATAATATATATCAGCTTCTTAAGTAATTTCAAAATCGATAACATTAATTTTATCAAGAAAAGTTATTGTCTAGGTCTAGGTACGTAGGTATTATTAAATTATTTTAAAGTTTAATTTAAGAACTGTCTAGTCAACGAGATGTTCATATCAAACACTAAAAATGGCACGACAATTAGTCTTAGATATTGCGATAAATAGCTTTTACTTATGTTACAGAAAATAATACAAAAAAAAAATATTCGAATATTATCCAGAGGTAAAAAATACGGTTAAAAGGTGAATTGAATATTTATAAAAACGTTCATTTATAAATATACCTATGTTGTTTTGGAAGCAATTAGTAATTATTTATTATTAGTTATTATACCTTCTTACAACGCAACAGCTGTTGTTGCGGTAAGCTGGCACATAACTGCAAGATCACCTTGCGGCCAGCTTGTGCTTAACAAATAATGAGGAAATAATTTAGTTATATATATAAGTTAAATATAAGTATATAAGTTAAATCATGTCGTCAAGTTAAATATGTGATAATTGAAAATATTGTCTTAAACACAATCATGTCATGTTATCAGTTATCTTATGCGGAGTGATGGCTGGATGGTATCACGTGATTAAATGAACGTCGTGGACGGCGTGTTTTGTTTATTTACTGCCAAATAAAGAATCGAAGTATTAGGGGGTGAAACGTGTCATTAATTTGGATGCACTTGTTTCTTGGGCTGTGTTGGTGTGTTGGTGCCGTGGTGTGGTGGTGTGGCCGGTCATTACATGTTTGTTACGTGTAGGGCTGGGACCTACGCTCCCTTCCGCGTTTGAATAGGCTCGTTGCGTAACGCGCGGCCAATGGGGGCGGCGGGGCGCGCTCGGGGCGGGGCGCGACGTCACGGGCCGCCCCCGCGCGCAGCCGCGTGACGTCACGCGCCGCTAGCGCCGCCGCGCCGCCGTCCGTCGCGCGCAACTCCGCACTAAACAGTCGCGCGCTTAAAGATGGCGGATGGGTCGCCCGAACGCCGCGCCGGCCCCGAACAAATCGACCATTTAACTTTTTCCGCGACCGACTCCTCATGTCGTGACACAAAAAAGTGCAGTGGACACGCTTACGAGAGTGGCAGGCTCAAGTTGTCCTTTTATACGGAACTGGAAGCGAGTGATTCGTGTGAGAATAGTGAGACGCGCGGCGTGGTCGCCGATCGCACCGTAGCGACAGCGACAACAGACTCCCGAAAGACACCCGGCTCGAGCATCGACGATGGCGACGACAGGAAGAAGCGCTGCTTCGACAGATACGACAGCTCCGAGTCCTCGGACAGGTGAGTCCTCTTTTCCATCTCGCGCCCGTCTCATTTCACATTACTTATCAATTTGTTTTGATTATGTCAAAATCGTAAAGTCAATGCTCTAGTGACCGCAGGCTGTTGTACCGATTTCGATGTCATGGCCATCTAAGTCGCTCGTGTTTCTAGCGACTAGGCCTACTCGGTTGAATGCCCTCGTAAGGTTGTCTAAGCTGTAACACGGTGTAATCGCGAGTGTTTTTTTTGATGTAATTGCTTAACATCGTATGGAAAATCAAAATTATAAGTTTATTCACGTAGAGTCAACGATTTTATCGTATGCCCTCAACCGTAACGTAATTCTTAATTAGCTGCCAAAATACAATTTTCTTATGGTTTTCAACGTTTTAAATTTAATCAGTTAAGACAAGAGCGTTAGATAAGGACCATAAATGATAGAGTAAACTTCTACTCAGAATAGAAAAAGTAAAAAAACAATGTTACGAAATGTGTTGAGTGAGTACGCGTAATTCTCATCCTAACAATCTTTTTTCCTATGTACCTACTAATACATTTTGTCAAAATGCCAAATTCTAAATTAAAAGTAGCTCCAAAATAAAACTATTGTTAAAAAATATGAATAAACAAAAACGATGGATTACTAGGTTTGTGCAATCATTTTTTATTTCAAGGTGTTGTTTCTGAACTTGACTTCATTTACAGACTGGTCATTATCAAATGACGCAAAGTAGTTGATATGATAAAAAATTATCTCTTTGTCTTTGAACAAAGATGATATCAGTGTTAAGAACATTGTAATACAATCTGGCATTGAAAATCAAGTTGAAAGCTAATTAAGTAGCTAATATGCTTATAATAACATAATTAATACAATATTTATACTTTTAATTGTTTATTTATTTTAAACAATTAATTAGTACTTCGTTAATTGGATGAAAAAGTCTTTATGATTTTAATTAAGCAAAAGTATTATTTTTATGTAATGTCTAGTGTGATTGACATCTTTATATACGGTTATTTTAGAGAAATATTGTTGTCCACTAATTACACTTTACAAATGTTCAAAAATAAACATTTATGGATTCATGGATACATCTTCTATCTATCTTTATTGCTTAAAAAATATAAATAATTAGATACCATTATGATAATGCCTTATCTGGTTTCTTGTTGTAGATATATGCTGGAAAAGAATATGGCTACTACACAAAATAATTGTACGAATGCCAACCCATAATTTTATATATTTATATATTTGATTATATATATAAGTATTTAATTTTAACTTTTTTCTTGAATTTTTAATAAAGTTTAATTCTTTCTCTAACTATTTTTTTCCATGTCTTTGAAAAAATCTAAATCTAAATATAACACACAGTTAAACACATTGATGGACATCTCAGTCAAATTACATATATTTACTAACAGTTTTCATAAAATATAGTAAAATATAAATTTATACCACAAATAGTAAGTTCCAAACATGTTAAACTGATACCACATTAGATAATTTCTGTTAGTGGGCATATGTGGGTCACCCATTATGGCTTGATAATAAACTGTTAGGCGTGGCTCGGGTGTGGGTAGTTCATCTGATGTTATTTATTAGGCTCGTTTTAACTAATCTTTTAAAGACTAGCTACTGTAATACTCTATGCAATATGTGTAATGTATTATTTATAGCTTTCTCTATTTGTAGAAGATTATTTCTAAATATATAATAATTTGAATCCGGCATCTCTTCAATATTGTTAAAGGGCTTTAACTTATTACACCATAAATTGAGCTTGAAATACACTTATTTGAAGTTCTTTCATTGTTAGCATATTTAACATATAAAAAAATAAATTTATTTTATGTGATGGTAGCTCTTATAAATATCAAAATATAAATAAAATATAATAGTAAACAATTGACTTATCACTATTTATTAATATTAGTTTATACATATATTTCTTTGTATCCTATAAAAAATATTTAAAATTTAAACCTACATAATTTCTTGGGAGTCAAGTGTCTATTATAAATTCTTATCTGTTGTTTAATGCCTATGTGATAACAGTTCCAGTCAACCACTCAATCTGTTAATTTGCTACTATGTTATTTCACTATTCTTTGAGTTAATGTAATATCACATATTTAATTTAGATTTAAATATTTATAATTACTTATGATATTATAAAAATACAGAATGAAATGAAGTATAATTGCAAGAAATATGGATAGTAAAATTGAGATTTCATTTTTCTATCCATATTTTCGTATTTAGTTAGCTTTATTATAATATATATTTCATTACATTTTATTTACAATTAACACAAGTAAACAGGCACAAAGTACACATTAAAACTAAAGGTTGCTGGTAAATTGTCGAACCGTGATTATGTCACTCATAGACAAATTTTAGCTGCTTATAAATAAAAAAAAAATCATCTATTTTACATGTAATACAACTGTAACTCATCACTATCTGTACAATCAAGATATATGAGAAAATCTATTAATGGGGGCCATTATTAATGTAACAGAATGTAATGTCTCTTTGTCTGTGCATTTGTTTATTCTATTGTGCTTTCTCAATATCTTTTAACATTTAATGTTTTCTTTTATTTCAATAGGTTCATAAATAAATCAATTATGTCAATATAAAGAATTGCATTTGATAATATTGCTACAAAATAAGTATTTTATTGAATTGGCTGAAACTTTAGTTTTCAATGTATGGATATTGTCTTAATAATTATAATTTTAATAGATCACAAAAGTAATTCAGATGAAAAAATTATTGTGTAGAAAATGCAGAAGAAGCTGAGAGCAGGTTGCTGGTTACTTAGTAATTTGACAGTTACAAAACAATACAATGTGAAATACAATAGAAATAAAAAATATTACAAAAAAAATCATTTGTAAATGCATAATATAATTTATAGAGTGATTCATCATTAATTACAACTAAACTTCATTACATTATCTATTATTGCGATTTGCTAAAATATTGTTGTTCTAAATTTGAAATATAAGGTCTTTTTTCAAGCTGAACAAATTTATAAAATCTTCTAGTTATTGAAACGGAATGTCTTAACACTAGGTTTCCTGCCTAGTCTGCTGTGTGCAGGATACATTGTGAAGCTGATTTATTTTATTTTATTTTTCTAGTTATGTAGCTACCGCATATGAAATTAAAAATTTATTTGACTATCACTGGTAACTTATTAATATAATAAATGATAGTATTATGATAATGTAAATAGGCTAATCCAAAGTTATTTAAACTACTTTATTTAATTTTAGTATCAACCAATTTTGTTAAGATATTTTGTTTCCATAAACAGCCAATTCATAATTAACATGGTGGTCATACTTAGGTAACTATATATGACCACCATGTTAGTTAGTATAATATAGTTACTATATACCACAGTTAAAATAATAGTCATGATGCCAGCTAGTAAAAATCACTAAAATTATATATTTATATAATGAAACCCTATTAATAGATTAAAAAAATACAACATTAATTTTATTTATTCCAAAGTGCAAGATTAATAATTATTTAGATAAAAAATTAAGTACAAAATACGCCATGATATATTGAACGCCAGTCGGAGCGATTTACGTGACTCCTTGGTAAATAAACTAATTGACAATTTGTATTACATATATACAACGGTATTGACAGATACTTAGACGTGACGTCACAAGCGATGACATGACACTTCAACGCGTTTTGGTGCGATTTTGAAACATATAAATAATTTTTTTTTTTTATATATTAAATCTTTATATTCTTGCTTATTACTATATATCTATACATAGGTTAATTTAGATGTAAATCAACATAGTTATGTAGCTACCACAGATAAAATTATACTTTATTTGACTATCATTGATACCTTATAAATGTCATTAATGTTAATATTATGTTAATGCAGGTAGTTACTTAAATGACCTAAAACCTGATATTTAGCTACTACTAGGCTTGATATTTTGTTACTAAATGGAATCGATTAATTTTGTCACGTTATTTCGTTTCCCCAATTCCTAAATAGTCAGTTCATAGCTAACGCGAAAGTTAAACAAGTGACTCTAGTACAAAACGAAGAATGGGTTTTGTTGGTAGTGGGTTCGCGCTAAGCCATGGAGGGTGAGCCGTAAAATAAAAAGTTAGGAGTTCTAACCGGGCACGGCGGGGGGCAAACGGGTTCTTGGCAGCGCTGTTGTATGTAACTGGCTGTGTTTTATGATTATTTTTAGTTTTGATATTTGTTATTTGTAAAATGTTTTAATTAGTTTTATTTAATTTTGTATATTGTACCTTGACGACTATCTGCATAGCTGATGTAGGTGCTAATCTAATTTGTTCTTCGTATTGTATATATTCGCAGATTTTGTTTTTCAGCTTCACGCTGTATCCCGCACTTAATAGACTAGGCAGAGGGAACGTGGGAACCTAATGGTAAGACACTCCGCTCCCATTAAGACACTCAGTTCCCCACTGTGTGCTTAATTTTTTTAAGTGGCGGAACTCAACGCTGCGCTTTGCCTCGACACCAAAGCGAAGAAATTAAGATACGTCATTTTGTCGAGTGGTAATCGAAGTTCGAACCCACATCGAGTTTCATGAGACATCGTTTGCAGTCACACGCGTGTGCCTCTGCGCCACGACTCTTCAATTCTAACTAACACCGGACTTGATGTAGTTCACAGAAGACACGACTTAATGACGTGAGTTCATGCATTACGGGCCATTAATTTTTACTAGTTAGACGTAAATAATTTGATTAACTTAATCCATTTTAACTTTGGTCGTAAGTTTTTGTTTCTTATGAATAACTAATTAATGTTGTTACGATCTATTATTATTATGTTAATATAATAGAAATATATTTCTCGGATTCTTAAACTTTTTGTAAGTTCCATTTTACTTACAAAATTATCGTTTCTTTTAGTTAATAGTAACAATTAAATTTAGGTTAGTATGGAAAAGTGACTTCGCGATTTAGTAACAATGTGTCTTTTGGCTGAAAGCCATCAAAATGTTGCAGTAGAAAATTCCCCATGTGGTTAACTTGGAGACGTTTACACGAACTGTGAGGATCATTAACTGCTCGTTAAAGAAAAAGTGAACACGCTTTGTCGCGTGCAGATGGTGGGATTATATTCTGCATTCATTCTTATAATTCTGGGAGGTTTTTTTTATTGATACCTATGTGGTATGTGTATAATCTTAGTATCTACCTAATAAAGTTTATTCTGTTTACGTTTTTTCATTTTAATGGGGTATTTATTATTTATTTTTATATATTTTTTATAATCTATATATAGCTGTAGTATGGTATATATAGTTCGAGATAATTTACAACCCATTTTTATATATTGATAATTTATTGATTTTATTTTTACAATGCAATATTTACTATAACAATATTTATACTTCATATATCCCTTCGCATTGACCGTAATGTTTTTGTTTCGAAACTACATACCACACGGCGGCTCAACCGGTCGCACCCCCCTCCCTGTCATTAGAAGCGTGCGCGGGCGCATTGGCCCGGTGCATGCCCCGAGCCCGGGAAATGCAGTGGACGTGATTCGCTTTGGAAACGGCTTTTTTATTGTCCTTTCATATACATATGTATATACATACATGTATGCTGGGAAGTTTTTTTTATTACATAATGTATATAAATATTACCATATATAAATATATTCTGATATTTTGTACATTTATATTTAAATATTATTAAGCATGAGCATAATGTTGAATGCGATAATAATAACATCTTTGAAAAAATATTACCTAATTATTTTTTATTATTTTTTACTCATGTAAATTTAAATGTAAGTTTTAACGTATACGCAAACGGTTTTAATATATATCTATATAAAATAATGTTTTTAGCCTCCTCTGTTATTTTAAAGTAAAATCCTTCTGAAAATACTTGTTTTTTAATTTATACGTGTTCAATCAATGGAGATAGCAGAATGACTTTTATAGGAATTAATTTTGACAAATGGTATGTAGATACATATATTGAACTTGAAATACGTGTATTTCATTATCATTCATTTACTTGATTTATTCATTTTATTCACACTTAGTGTGTTACGTAGATAGACGTTTCGGCTTGGATTATTCCAAGAAAATTATTAAAATTTTATCAATTTTATCTGCAAAAATTGTTTTTTTTTTCGTTTTATATAGAATTAAGAATAAAAAAAATACTCAACATACTGTGGTCTAGAGAATCATTTCTGATAATTACCGAGCAAAATATATATCGGGATCAAGGTCCGGTAAGGTTCTACCTGACTCATCTTGCGAGTTGGTCGTTCAACCTGCGTTTATTTATATTTTTACTGCGTTATTTGACGCGTGTCTCGTCATAAGCCATTATTTGATTGGACATAAAGCAAGAGTTAAATCTGCGGTTTTTTATTGTCTTTGTTAGGTTTCAAAATCTTCGAATTCGAAAAGAAATCACTATTTTTATAAAAAAAAACAGATATATTAAAATAGTCTCGACCAGTAGCTTGTCTTGACTATATATGATAAAAATATTTATATTTAGGACTAGACGTAGTAACATTTTGTTTCCATATCGTTATTTTAAAAAACTATAAGACCAAAGTTGGCAATAATTAATTCAGGAAATAAGACTGAAAGCTAAAAATACATACTGTATGTAATTTTTTACAAAAATTCTTACCTTATCGAATGCTTTCGTCAAATAAAATATCAATATGCCTTATTTCGGATCGATCTGTCAATTATTATTACATTGTTACTTTTGTCAGAATTCTTAGAAAACTATTCCAGACACTGTTTTTAAGTATAACATCAGATCTTAGTGAACTTCTTATTGAAGTCATACTGTAAGAGGAACGCAAATAGCCCTGATGACAAGTGCTATATTCTGTTTCACTTTGGATTTATAAGGCTTAGATGACTCTATAATTACTGCCTAGGAAACTTTATGGTAGTAAATTACGAGTAAACCACATGTGTAGCAAGGGCTTCAGTGGTCTTAAATTATTAGAACTATTGAAAATTTCTTTTGAAACCAATGAATATATATTTGCGGTTTTTTTTCTTTGGCATTGATATTTTAGTGTGTTACTCGTAATATACTCTCTCGAGGTTTGACATGTTGTTGTTGAATTTTTAACGATGTTACCTTGAAAACGGTCGACAAAATAAATTTACATGAAAAATAATAATACTTTTTGGATACCTAGAGCTGTAGTAGTAGTCATTTGTCTGTTCGCTTGTTTGTTTTAGTAATTTGGGAACTTAGTGTTAAGACACTACGTCTTACGCTTTGGAAACTAGTGTTAAAATACTCGTCTTCAAGAATTTGGCGGAAATTCGGCGGCATTGTGTGTTGAGTGGCGGAACTCAACGCCGCGCTTTGCCTTGTTACCAGAGCGATAAAATGAAAATATTAAATATTACATTCCGCTGAGTATAATCAAATTATATGTTTTTCTCACGATTATAAAATCCTATCAAATCACAGATCCTAACGCGATAAACCATTTCCTATGAAATATCTGCTAGATGGCCGTGAAAGAATCCGTTAAGCTATAAAAATCGAATGGGCATTGATAATATGTACACGTCTTTTATTCTCCACATATATATATACATATAATAGATGTCGATCAATTTGTAGGTACACCCACGGTACGATTCGAGCCTTCAACTGTAGAAATTTGGTGCATCACAAAAAAAAACCAGTTCGCTCACGGTTATTATAACATTTTGAATTATTTTTTCTCGGAAACCCTGAGAATTTAGATATTTGGCTTCACGAGTATGTGGAGCTCGAGATTCTCAAATAAAGTTATTCTCTAGTAAATATATACTTTCTGATAAAAGTAAAACTGTATAATTCTTACACAAAAACTATGCAACAATGTAAATGACAACGCGACGCAATTGAGATGTGTCTGACTATCTCTTTGTGGTATCAAATTTCGCCGAGAGAAATATTTCATTAAAAGAAATTGTGTTTTTTTTTTCGTTTAAATAGGCAAAACACGGCGTTATACAATTTTCAAGTAAGAAGAAAGGAGAACAAAATAAAGAGAAGTCACTTTATTCTTTCAATTTGCACCCTCTCTCTACCCACTGCCATAAAATGTAAAGTACTTACACCAAGGTAATATGTCTACATAATGTAAATCAAAGTAGCCCAAGCATCTTTACCATAAATAAATATTTTATATTGACTAACGCGTATACAAAGTAACAAAACAAGTCATACTAAAACTCGGTTTACCAATAAAATGAGCTCAATTTTGTCAAAGTGAAATTTGAAACTTCTCATTCACGACGCGGCCAGTAGCGAACAACCTTTTTGTTTCGCCAACTCGACGCCGCCGGCCACTGCCTAGTAAGTTAACACTGAAATACGTTCCTTACATAGCGCCCGTGTGTTCTTGTCACTTCATATAAAATGTTCTAAACTTCTCAAGCATATTAATTATTAAACATTTTTTATGTTAACAAAAATAATAAAACAATGACATACCTACTTATATATATTTAATTGTATGTTTTTATTCTGTTTTTATATTTGTCATTAATATTGCAATTCAAAACGTTGCTATTAAATTGATTGAGAAAAACAAAAGTTATGGGCAGCTGCCACCGGACTACACCTGCCTGGCTTCGTATCGTGTCACCTTTGACATTCGTACCTATATACAACAACAAATGTTTTTGAATTGGAATGACAATTTATAGTTCCTTTGTATAGAGAGAGATCCATGTTTTGAGTTGTATATTGCAATTAATAGAATTCATACTCTGTCGATATATAAAATTTTAATAATCAAAAATCAGCTTCACGCTGTATTCCACACACTGCAGGATAGGCAGAGGGAGCCTAGTGTTAGGACACTCCGTTCCCCACTCTCTGCCGAATTCTAGAGGCATTGCATGTTGAGTAGCAGAACTCAACGCCACGCTTGTCCTCGATACCAGAGCGAAGAAATGGAAATATAAATTTAAGTAAATATTTAATCTCCTCGAGTGGGGATCGAACCCACAAAAAGTGGGTTTTACAGTCATACTTTATGCCCCTCCGTCACGATTGGCCTCTAAAAATTTTAAATATATATTTGTCTACAATGAAAACTAAATACTTAAATATATGGAGAATCATCCAAGTACAGAACATAAACAAAAACATTTGTCTTAAATGAGAATTTAATCTACATTTACTTTAAACACATCTACTAACAAGTTAATCAAATTAAAAACACTTATACTGTAAATATTTTAATTAATTGTCAGCTTTGCACTAAGAACGCTCAAAGTAATTTTATTAAGAATGCTTTATAAGGTCCGGTCAAGGAACCTTGGTGACATTTAGTTTGTATATACATATTTACTTATGCGTTTCAGAGTTATCAGTATGTTTATCATTCCTTCAATGAGTTATGGCTCGAAACGATTTATGTGAGGATAAGCTCAATGTGATATTTCCGATAGTATACGATACTTGAAAACTATTTCAAACAAGTAATTTAGATATGATGTATAAATGTTTCGAGAATTTTTTGTATGAATTGGTGTTTTACTATCAATTTTGCTGATTATTAAAAACTAATATAAAATGTGTCAAAAATTCAATAGAAACATTTATCATGTTCGTGGTAAAAAGTAGGCTTGTGTTTTTGATTTATCTCCTAATATAACATCTATAGATTAACAGAATAATCTATATACCTATCGCTGCTTGTACATGGAAGATATATCATCAAAAAGAGTTATTGGGGGCATGTACGTAATATAGAATTCGAAACAATGATTTCTAATAGTATGTCTTTATTAAAACACTTAAGTATAGCCGCGAGCGGATCGCTAGTTGTATAATATAATTATCAGAAAGCAGGGAACGGAGTGTCTTAACACTAGGTCCCTGCTGACTACCGTGCTATAGACGCGATACAGCGTAAAGCTATTATTAATACATGTTTTTTTATCATAGGGAAGGAAACATAGCCTATTTAATTTATATTATCTCAACATTACAACATTTTATAAATATGATATGTAAGAATGAAATATGGCATATCTATAAAATTATATTAATAGATACTTAAATATTATTATTTTTTTGCCTCAGGCTGAATAACGCTTATAGCAGGGTAGGAAGAGGGCGCCACGGCGGCCTCAATATTATAAGTAAGTAGGTACGGTATATTAATTGTGATCGATTCGGAAAACCAATAAAAGAAAAACATATTTGCCCTTGTCTAAAACATTCGGGACCCTACGGACACGCCCTCTTGGCGATTGCGTCGGAAGCAGTAGAAATGCAGTGGGATTATGCAGCAATCTGCCGAGGGGCTGCCACCCCCCAAAGTATCGTGTTGCCAGGATTAATTGGTGTTTACCCCGGCTTCGGGCCTATCCTCAAATCATATCACGCGAAATTAGCAACTGTTGTAATGTTAAAATAATTATATATATTAAATAGTAACCTCTGGTTGGACCGAGGGCATAAATCAAACAAAATTTGTTTAACATCAAAACGTATAACCGTACCTACTATCACTTAAGGTGTGTGTCATAATGAGTTGAACGTATTCTACATTATAATTTTTAATTACGACGTTGGAATTTGATGCGTTAATTTATAGTTCTTTGTTGATGGTTGAACATTGCTTGTATTTAAAATTCATTTTTACGGAATTTATTTTGACAGATAATAATTAACGTGTTCACTAAATTACGTTATCGTAACGTAAGAATGTAAAACAGATCAATAACGTAGACAGTTGGAATGGTTACCGCATACTGCATTGTCGACGAAGGAATGCAATACGACACCATGTCTTGATCGATGGGTCCACCGACGTATTCGTGGACTGTTGTCTACTTACGGATAAGACGTCTTAGCTCATTTAATTTTACGTTTTGGCAAATTTTGTCATAAGAAATGGTCATGTCAAATTTACTTTGTATAAAGACTGAAGATACTTTAAATTTTACTATTAGAGTAACTGTTAGTTATAAAAGTAGGATGTTCTAGGTCTTAGCAAATTTCCTGTCGCTAGAGTGTAGTAGCACTCCATCTGATCTGAAGCGTTTTTTTATTGGTAGTTAGAGAACTTTAAACTCACTAAATTTATCTTAATGATTAGTTGGCTCAATTCTTATTGCTTTACATATCTTCTTTAACTTATTCAATCTCGTATTAATTCTAGTGGGAAACATGTGAACTATTTTAAACTAGAGTCCAACACGCATATCAAATTGAGATTTGCCATAACAATATCAATTAAAAGCTTTGTTCTGTGATGAATTATAAAAAATATGATTATATAGTAAATAAATTATATCGGCCTCCACTCACAGACCGAACGATATATTCCGGTTAAGATGTAAGATTTTGTGTAGGAGGTCGGTCAAAATTTTTTCGTCTGATATTTTCAATAAGAATTTTTATTCCTTTTATAGCTACAATGTTACTTACATTATTGATTACATACATATTTTCTAAATACAGATCAAAGTCAATTTGTACGTACACATATACAATATTTCTTTCTGTGGATATCTATGAATAGATCATCGTCGACGAATTCTCTAAATGGTCTGTCTGAACTAGTTCCGCGTCCAATAGCAATTTCCCGACGGGATGTTACAATGGAATTCGGAAGACTGTCTGTCTGCCCTCCTCTGCTATTACGTATTGTGAAACAAGGATGGCCGTAACAACGGTCTACTTTTAATTAAGTTCTTGAAAGAAGTTCTATTTAGATATATTGTGATATAAAAGCTGTTTCCTTTACTTTAATATAGTGATCGGCTTTGAATGAAACTTTTTTATTTTAAAAGGACATAATTTCTGTTAGCTTCACGCTTTACACGCACATAGTTTCACGCACATAGTAGTGTAGACAAAGAGAAAGATTAAGTAAGTAGTGTTAGGATACTCCGTTCCTTACTTTTAGCCCTTTTTTTGAGACATTGCGTGTGTGTAAGTGGTAGAACTTAACGCCGCGATTTGTGTTGCGCCCTGTACGGGGCATTGAAATAATAAATTCCCCCAAGTGTGGATCGAACCCACAACCTTCGTATTACAGTCAGACGGTGTCTAATATATAATTTCAATTTTATTGAATAAAACAAATAAAATACGTTGAACTAGATTACAATTCCAATTACGTGATAAATGTTAATTTCTAGCGCTGGCCACAAAATCTAGGCGGGTAGGTGGTTTTTGCTCTGCGGTTACAGAATTCACGTGTCGGTACTAATCGTTGAGCAAATACTAGATATTTTTAGTGTTTGTTACTGAGCGTCGTTGAGAAGTCACGTAACATGACAACAATGAAAAAGAAGTGATTGCTACCATGATTTTGAATA
>JAATLQ010031193.1:135384-145915 GCA_013421005.1 Heliconius erato x Heliconius himera | reverse complement strand
CTCACGCTTGATAGTCATAGTAAACAGTTAAGAAATGACGAGCTACATTTTAAAGCAGTAAACATTTCTATTTGTATTAAAACATGCTAAATTAAACATATAAAGATTTTTTGGTGAAATATTTAAGTAGATGATAGATTATCCCCGTTTCCCACATATGCATACATAATATATTAAAATGTTTAAGCTTATGGTCGGCAGTAATTTTCACAGAGTAACATTTGAATAATTTAATCTTGGAAAGGTATGTATGAATTAATAATATTGACTGTGACTATGATTAATGTCTTCATAATATCATTGTTTCTTAAGTTAATAAGTCGCTTCTGAGATACGGTTTTACTATACATACTTATTTGTTTTTATATGTATGATAGTTAGTAGGTAAATGAATACACAATCCGATATATAGGATCTGAATCTTAGTTTCAAGTTAGTTATTATGTGAAATCAACAAAACAAAGACTTTTAAATGACATGTAGCAACATTTTCGTAAGTTATTCCGACAAGATGCGTACGGAGCGAGCCCATAAGTCCGCATAAATATTTCGTGGGGCCCCTGAAACCCGATTCGGGAGGCGCGGGCTACCTAAATGGGATGGTAATCTGTCCTCGTGTAAATTACCCGCTTCGACTTTACTTGCCTCGCCCGATGTTTTTGTTATTACATTGTGAAATATTAATTGGTCCGTATCTTCATACGATACGACACGTGTCGCGCTCTAAAGCCGTGTTTAGATTAACAATTGTTTGTGCCAAAAACGCTTTTTTATCTCATTCTAGAATAGAGTATTATGTAAAGAGTGATACTGGTAATAGATACTAATCAATTATAAATTTTTAGAAAGATAAAACCAGTATTACACAACTATTTTTAACGTTATTACTAAAACTGATAAACATTTTCGACGCTGTTATCCATATGTGACTAATTTACAATTTTATCTTTGATATAATCAAAAATGTTAAGTAACGTAATCGCCGATGGTTAAAACGAGAGCGTCCGTATTAAAATTAATGTTCCAATAACCATCTTCATTCCCGCAGTATCCCCTTATAAATCAGCTCGACATCTGCCTCCATTCAGCAATTTTTTATTAAATCCACGATTAAATAGCTGCCGGTAAGTTACGATATTATCGCGATTTCTCGACACCTCACTTCAAGTTGTAATTGTATACTGTTCCTACCAATATTTCTATGTACCTAAAGGTCTTCGTGACTTTAATTCAAAGAACGCCAGATGCACCTTGATGCTATTGACATCGTATAAAATTTATTGAGCACGCTTAGCTTGAGTTTGAATTATTCGACTTCAAAGTAGTGGGTATTAAAAGTTACATTCGTTTTTTTTTAAAGGTAACTAGGTAGGTAATTACTGGTTCCTATATTAATTAGTCTTGTGTCCGTTTCGCTTCATTACGTAGTAGTATTAAAAAAATCGACTACTCAGCCGTTGGTACTATTTTACAATCTTTACAAAACAGTGTACTGGTACCATAAATGAATGCCGTAAAACGAAATGACGTAGAACTAGACAAATTTTCGTCATCATTTTAGGGAAAAAATTGTATTCGATTCTAATGATTAAAAACATACGGCTATAAATTCCAATCGAAATCACACTTTGATTTATTAACAAAATCAAAAGCATAATAATACTGTCACAGAAATGAACATTTACTTACTTTTTGTAAATGCAAATGGCTCTGAAATGCAAATGCGTTTTATTTGTTTCTCTTTCTTATTTCCGTTTTTGTGAATTTCTCCATAGCAATTATAGGCGACAGAAATGTTATTATTATTTTGAGAGATTGTTTTTTAAGAACTTGGAAGTGTAACTTTGATTAGTAATTTTGGATTTGGTAACAAGAAGAACCAAAGCTATGTTCTTTCGCGGCCGCCTGTGACGTAAAACGAATTTCAGACAGTTAAAACGAGGAATAGTGTGACCATTTTGACTATCTTAAAAGGAAACTAAATATATTTTTTATTTTGTTATATTTTGTACCTTTGAAATAATAAATTATATTTTTTGTTTAAACTTTCCATGAAATATATAATGTAATAACTTCTAATGACTATTCTTTGTTAAAAAAGAAAATTAAAATATCTATAATGATATAGCTATAAAACTTCTCCTGCCATACGTAACACTAAAATATCTTCAAATAGGTACATTTTATTACCATTATTTCAAATACACTATAAAACGTGGCCCGATAGGCGTTTGCACAACGCAAGCTGTAACCCGTAAACGATGGTGTTTTAAACAAAGTGTCAGTTTCATGTGGCTCGTAAAAGGCTGATCGCTGACGGCCAGTGCTAGTGTTCATCGCCTTCGCCACAGCCATTGTTGGATAGTAGAAGTATAGTACATGTAACATCTTGCGATGTATTGTTTTTTTTTTTCATGTGGTAAGGAACCTAGTCTTAAGACATTCCGTTCCCCACTCACCTTGTAATAAAAAATATGCCTTCGTGACATTGTGGGAAAGTGTCTACATACGGTGGTTTTGTGTTCAATTCCCGTTTATAAAATATGTGTTTTATATTTTTTTTAATTTTTCAACTATTTCAAGTAATCGCCGCTAGGTTTGTTGATAACATCACGTTATTCACAAATAATCAAAAAAGCGGAGAATAGAGAACAATTTCTTAATATGCTTACTTGATAATAAAAAAATAATACGCATCGTAACACCTTGAGATGCATGATTTTTTAAAATTAAATTTAATGAAATTCAATGTGTCTATGTTTTATAGGAACATGTTTGGCACGTGACAAAACTACTAAGAAAGGTCTAACGTCGTCGACCGACAGCACCTGCCGTTTATTCAAACTCTTTTCTTTGTGCTATATTTTAATTTTGTAGGCACTAGCGGATGATAAGAATTATTATACTGAACATTACAATTAAAAACTCTATTTGCTTTGTTTAGAAGTAGAAGCTTCTCCCCTCTGTTAACGAAATTGTTGAAAATCGATACCTTTTATCACGCTGCGATATTAAATTTCGTGTTTGTAAATTGATAACTGAGTATAACAATAAGAAATAATTGAAGAAAACAAAGTAAAAGGGAAAAATATCCAAACACTAATGATGTTATTTTAGTCACAAACAACGAATCGCATACCAGACTCTAAATCACCATCATACGTTACATCCAAATAGTTTAGCGCAGCTATCAATTTAATTAATAGGGCTACGTATAAAATGGTTTCGTTGATTTCGCACCCACACAACCCTTTCACCTTCAGGTTATCGAGTTAACGTCCATTACCGATCCGAGTAGGTGTTGCGAACAGCTGCTCTGTTGGCTGGGGATACATTGTAACCGATAAAATTATCGATATTCAATGATGAATGATTATTAGCTTATTAGAAATGTGCTTAGCATGTTCGCATTTTTAGAAGGCGCGCCGGTGTCTCCGTTTAAAGTTGACATTTATGGTATTTACTTTTTATCGCTTTGTTGAAATACAATTTTATGCTAACTAACGTCTTATGAATCAGCTTCGCGCTGTATCCCGCACACAACAGGGTAGACAAAGGGGACCTAGTGTTAAGACACTCCGTTCCTCACTTTCCGCCGAGTTCTGAAGGCATTGTGTGTTGAGTGGCGGAACTCAACGCCGCCTTTTGTTTCAACAACAGAGCGAAGAAATGAAAATATACATGTACTTAAATAAATATTTTATTTCCTCGAGTGGGGATCGAACCCACAACCAGTCGATTTTACAGTCACACTTTGTGCACCTGCGCCACGACTGGCTTCTACTAAAGTCTTATGGTTAATTTATTTGAAATGTAATGTATGATATTATATATTGAAATAAACATTCACACGGGTTTTAAAATATTTCTATATAAATACGTTTAGATATTTGAAAAACGTACTGCATAAGTCAGTATTGTATAATCCGTACAAAATATTTTTATTATGAATACCAATCTATTTTTAGAATGTATTATCGACAGCGATAGCTTATTACAACACTCTTGTTATCAACGCATCACTTAATTAGAGTCGTTTTTATTATTTGTCGTCTCGTGTGACGATCTGGGCAGATGCGGCGCCGCGGGGGAGACGTGTCACGACTCCGTTTATTGTATGTTCGGCCGGAGCGTCCCTCGATGAACTCATTGTGCTCGTTCCGTGCCACAACGAGTGTTCCCTGACAACATTAGCGTGTATCGATCCAGACGAGCGACGTGAAGCTACAGAAATGCACAGTTTGCCGGTTAATTGTTAGCAACGGGATTTGTTACGGAGGATGATCGATCGCGGGGGCCGCCGCGATACTAGCTGACTGATGTCTTGCGCCCAGATTAGAAGAAAGGGCTCGCGTTGCTACGAGATTAAAGGTGCAATGAGCCGACCGTGAACAGATCCATCAAAACTTGTAATCTATTTTATTTTTATTAATCGTAACAAACCATTAAAAATATTATATTATATATAATATAAGTTACATCAAAATCGTTTATATGTACAACGATTGCATTTTATAGCGTCGTCGCCTCGATTTATTCGTGTTTTTGCAGCGGGCCGGCAGCGACGTTAATATGCATTGGAGGCGCGTGCCGGCGGTCAGCTGTTTCTTCTATGCGAGTCAAGCTGCGCTCCGTAAAAGGAAACCAGACTCGCTCGCGGATGGATTACGACGATTACATCGCAATTATCCGAGCCCGCCCGCCCGAGCGGCCTACGTAACGTTAAACCACTTTCGCGATCTTTATACCAGCCTGAGCTCACCGCGACATTGACCCCCGCGATCGAACTACTTATGTAATTTTCGGCTCTCGTCAATGGCGTGGCCTTCGCGTTAGCACGTTGTGTGGTCTGCGTCACGCACAGCTCAAATGTTATACAGTTCTAGATGGCGGCGTTGCTGTATATTATTTTTTTCTAATTTAATATCTGTCGTTTTTAATATGTTATTAATATATTGTTATTACAATGTCTATTTATTATGTTTTTGTATATAGTTTTTAGATAACTTTTGTAATCTTCAATTATTCTGTTAATTATGTGGTAAATATTTATTAAAACTATACCTTATGTCTTAAATGTACCAGATTCTTTTTAACAAAAAAAGGTTGATGTAGATTTCATCTTACTAGCAGTTGCAACGAATGCCAAATCGTACAAATATCGATTGAGTTGTGGATCACGTATCAGTAAAATATGTTTCTTGAATAAAGTGAAGACACTGGCTTCCAATATTGCACATAGATACTACTTTTACAACTTGAAACGTGACTGACAAAGCGCCATTAACTCGCAACTTCCTGTGTTCTATCGTTGCGACTGAACACAGAAAACTTTAATAATAAATCCAGGTCCTTAAAGCATTCTCTTCGTGAGTTTTCTATCTTTTCAATTAATTGTTAAATTCTTTTAGGTATAACTTGGACAAATAACGAACTAAAGTATATTGAAACTTTATAAGAAATTTCAATTTCTCATTCTAACTGATCTGCATGTCTAATAAAACCTCAATTACAGAGTAGAAGGAAAAGTATAATTAAATATAACGCAAGTCTAGAGAAATCTCAACTTCCACATTTCCGTCTGCAAAGCTCGGTGTAGTCGATGAAGTCTTGTAATTAGATGTACCCGAACTATGCGGGCTCCATATTCGGGGACTTAAGATACCTGAAACTTTAATTATGTGTATTCAAGAGTAGACGCCAAGTCACTTGAGACGTCTGGTCGTACCAACAATTCGCCCGCGGTCATGCTCGCGCATACATACATTAGTCATTTGTTCGCTTTGTAATTATAATGCATTAATAACGAGAATAGATTTATAATTATTTTAAATAAATTAAGTTAAGAGATAAAGAACGACATTTTTTCCATAGAATCCAAACAATTTATATATCTACCGTTCATCAAATAAAAAGATGAAACAATCTAAAATTTCTAAACAAATTTATTCATACAGTAGCCAAAGCGATTTGTTACAGAAGATTTATCGCACCCAATTTATTCGACAATAATTCGTCTGGAGTGGCTTATATTAAATTATCATATTGTAAAACACTTCACACCTGTCTTCGTTTTGCGAATCATACAATCTTATCGACTCATCGATAAAATAAACTTTATTAATAATGTATTGACAAGCACTTTTAATGTAAAAGGTGATTTCAAAAGAACGCCTCTTTGTAATATTTTTATGTCCAATGTATATACTTATACATTCTTATTCTGATTACAAAGCTTAATTAAAATATGGTCGTAATATTTTTAGCTTACAATTGTAGTATAGTATTGTTTTAAAAAAAGAACTACGTAATGTACCTACATATAAATTAAAACAAATCGGGTGTCATACCAACGGGACGGATGAAATAATTCGTGAAGCAAAGTTGACATTGCGCATCTCCTAAGAAATGATTCCAAAAAAAATCTTTTTCCCAATATAGTATATATTATTTTCATGTGAAGGTGAAGTTTCACGAGTGTTCTGGTTTATTAATTTAAAATAAATTTGACAATGTTTTGGGACGTTATTTTTAATTTCTGCTATTGACCAAACCAAAAGAGAAGTAAACTTCAACTTAAACTTCCCGTTGTTACAGGTCTATTGATACAGCTAGTAACCGTATTCAATATGAAATTTGAACTTAATCACATCAGAAACTCGAACGTAAAGATTTCCTAGCACACCCCAACTCATTGAAAAGCCGGGAGCAAGTTCGCAACTCCCCGACGGGCAACATTTAGACTGAATTAAGTGCACTTAATCGTCGGCGCAGGCGCTCCGCCCGGGGGGAGCACAATTTGCCCGCACTACCCGTATTATAATGCCAACTTTTTAAACTATACCTATCCACCTCTCTGTATGTTCTTCTTGAGCTAACAAAGTTATCTTGAGCATCTAAACTTTTGGACCACATCATATGTCAGTGAAATGTAGATTTTTTCTGTAAGTTCACATTAAAATTGAATGGGAAAGTAATGTATATATTTATAACATAATTTTAAACAAAGTAAATACGAAATAGAAGTAAGCGTCAACACATCAATCGCCGTAACCGTACATACATAAATGTTTACGTAACATTTATATAAAAGTCCCGTTTGGCAGCAAAATTGGTGTGTCAATGTCACCGGTCCGGTGGTTATTTTTACTGTTTTGGTTTGATAGGAAATTTAAATTTGTCTATTTGTTCACCCCTTGTCAATAATTATAGTGTCCCGTTCCAATCCCACGGGCGGGTGTCCGCCGTGTAAAGTATTTCGGCGTTTGACATGCGAATTGGCTTCGTTAAAGCCCGCACTGTTGTTTATTTTCAATAACACTTAACGAACCGCGTATGTCATAACAGTTGCACCGACTTTCTCATTTCCGACAGCATTGACGCCCACCTTTTAGGCTCGAAGCCTCTGTTATTTTTTCTTATAAAATACCGGCTCGAAGTGCGTGTTCTTTTGTGGATGTTTCCCTCACAATGGGCCGGTTTCATTATGCAAGGCGAGGCAAAAGGAACGAAACAGATGTACGCTGGCGGTACATTCGCGGGTTGAATAATAGTCACGAACGCTGCCCATCGATCCAACGCTATCTTATTATGAGTGAATAGCTTATCCGATGTTTGCGAATCGGAATATTTACATATCGTTACATCTAAACATGAATATATACATATAGAAAATATAAACGAATAGGTAGTATATGATTACTTTTGAAAAAGAAACTTTCAATAAAAAGCTAGGAAGCAGTTACCATAACATAACGGTACAGGAATTAGCGAGAAAAACACAAAGAACTCCGGCCAGAGCGTCATTATCGTTCGCCAGATTAGTTGGGCATGGCAAACAGTCGTATCATGTCTTCGTAGTGATCATATTTGATTGACGAGAAGTATCATTTGATAAGAACGGTCGGCTCCCGACTGACGCGCGACCATCGCGTGCGTGCGCGCCCGCGGCTAAACGGACGTGGTGGAATTATCGTACTTACCAACCATCAGAGTTGTTTCATTCTTCGAGTTTCAACGCGACTACAATTTCCAAAGCTTTTCTTGATAAACCATAATTATTAGTTTATCGTTACATACATTCATTTGTTATATGTATATGTATGTGTTAGTAAAACGCAAAGCTTATTAAAAACATGTTTCAACGGTGAATGAGAATATGACATATGTATATTATATGAAAATTGATAAAAATAATTCCACCCTTCAATGTATATTTGCAATTTACATTTTTTTTCTTTTCACATTATCAATTCAAATTATCGATTCAAATCCAGTTATTATTAATTCAAATTGAGTATTATTCTTAACTTGATATGCTGAAACTTAATTGTGTTTCTTTGATCTTAACTGGAAAATAACAGTTTTATAAAATCCTTGTTTAGCTTCCTGGAGGGAGCCTAGTGTTACGACACTCTGCTTCCCACTTTTTGCAGTGCAATGCGTGTTGAGTTGCGGAATGAAATGCCGCGCTGTGGCTCGACATCAGAGCGAAGAAATTGAAATATTAAATTTTTCATTTCCTCGAGTGGGAATCGAACCCACATACTGTCGCGTTTCCAGTCACACGCTTGCACCATGACTGGCCTCACAATATAAAATTTTATTACAAAATGTTTCGATGCACATTAAAGAGCTTTAGGCTTTAGCATCTTGTTGCTTTTATTAAGTAATCGAACGAACTTTCCTTAATTATTGTTAAATGTAAAAAATAATTGCACTATTACTTAATATGATAGTTTTAAATTGGTCTGAGTAATATGACATTGGAAGGGTCGCAGGTGCAAGAGTATAGGCGTAACCTTTACAACAGCTGTTCCGTGAAGGAAATGAGTACACGCCCGATCAAGCTGACGAGGAATAGGGATGGCTCTTAATCTATTTCTATATTAAAAATTACATAGTTTCATACTACCTACATATGCCATATTAATAGCTCAAGTGTTCCGTTTTATTAGTTTATAATAAAACTAAGTCTGAAGCAGGCAGCTGCAGGACGCGATATTGTTATTATTTAGTTAAGGGCGTGCACGCTGGTCCACTCGCTGCAATGTTTACCCGCACTGACCACGCACCGTAATATAAATGAGACTAATGCCGCCGGGATCTCCAGCATCGCCCGCCTAAAGCCATTTGAATATTAATACGCTGGTTATATTCGTATACGCGTAATACACCGTGCATGCACTGTATGCTAAAACTTTATAAATAATCATATCCTGATTGATGATTGTGACTAACGCGGCATAATTTTACTAAATCTTACCGATTATTCCATTGTTTTTTTTATTGTATTCTTTGATTTCTCAAGACACGTCTCACACATGCCTGTAACCGACGATAAAGGAAATCCAACACCAATTGCTTTCTTTACTTGGGGCTCTCAAAATCCTTTGATAAATTACTATTTCATCTCCGGATTTGGGATTCGCGAGAAAGTTTTCAAATTCCCCTCGCCGAGTGGGGCCGGGCGGCGCCGTGGGAGCGGTAATCCAGGCTGTTCCTGCCGGACAGTTGTCGGGACTCGGAGTTTTTAATTTGGAGGCCTCCCGCTGTGAACGGATTATCAGTACGGGAGTTGCAATTAGTCAGACGCGTTGCGGTCGCTCCCGGCACTACGTCAAACTAGACGTTTTTAACATTTTAAACTCTATGCTAATGATGTAAGGATCACATTAACTTGTAGTGAAAAGATTAATCTACAGCTTTACCCACAGATTATTTTAGAACTAATTTAGACCTTTAGATCATCTATCAATATTTGTGGCGTCCGTCCTAATATAAATAATCATGTTTCTGGTCATCTTACGTAGTCTTAAGTCGGTCACTTACGAAATACTCAATTTTCCACTGCAGGTACATATTATTTCCGAACGGTTTACGCTTGCGCGTACCAATGCTATAATCGAAGGGTGTCGTATTATAATTTATATTTCGCAACAAACACTCAACATGTATTGTCAACATCAAAGTTAAACGTCGCCTCGTGGGAATGTCGCGGCGGGTTAACTCGTTTATTTCCTTTTTTTTGTTCGTGTCCGACTGCGAAGTCGGCTGCCGCTAGATTATGAGATTATTGCTGCACTCCAACTCGTTATCGTGTTATGTTGTTTATTGTTTCTCTTTCAGTGTTTACATTGAGCTCTCTTTAAGTTTTAAATTGCTTGTAATTTATTAACTTATCATAAAAAAACTTAATAGTATATTAAAAGTTATAATAAAGTACACACAAATCATATATTTTTTGCGTTTTTAACAATAAAGCAATTATTAATGTATAGGTGTATTATAATAATAACGTCAAGATCGATATGACCGTGACGTTCATCAACGTTCGCTCTCGGTTATTCTTTTCAATAGCGAATAGTGCAACGGTGTCGTCACTCATTCACTAAGCGATAACATGTGTATAGCGTACTAGCGCGTACGCAACAATGGTTATGCTAATCGCGCGTCGAGATTGTGATTAAATAATACTGTGTACAACGCCCGCGCGCACTTGCCCGATCGATAGCGCCATCTGGACGGTTCC